>OX375870.1:80902393-80967884 GCA_947359475.1 Heligmosomoides polygyrus bakeri
CATCAGGTATCCATCTTTTTGGTGACCGAAATTAGCTTTCATTCCAAACGTTCGCAAGTCTGAGATGGAAGTATGCCATGGCTAACAGATTCCAACGTTTGCATCGGGCAGTAGGGTGGATCGAGGGGAGCAGATCGCAGCGCTCGCATCGGCTGGCCCGTTGCGACCTTCCACGGCTCTACACATGTCGCATGTCGCCTTAGTACAGACTTCACACTTCCAGCGCCGCGGCTATCACTGATCATCCCGGATACACCAGAAGTAAAACGCTTAACGTTTTTTGATCAAAAATTGCTTACCGCCGATCTGCGCATTCTAGCTAAATCTTCAGAGCCGCCTCCTCCTTCCTTTGTGCCGCACATTTAGCAGTTCAAGACAAATTTATTGCAATAAAACGGTGAAAAGTAGGTTCAGAATAAACGCAGAACATAAACACACGTAATGCAACAAAGACATCTAAAGAACGAAGGACACGAGCAATTTGGAAGGCTTGCGCTATGCATGCTACATTTAGTTATTCCATCATGTAGAATTTCTTAGGAAAGAGTGGACTGTTTTGCCGCTTTTCTGGAATACGCCGCACACACAAATTTCATGCAATATATATATGTTGTATATGTATATATATGTTACACAGAAAGTACAAAAAAGCAGCAATGCTGGAGAAATAACTGTTCACAGAAATTACTTAGTTTCCACAATGTTTCTACCATCTGCTTTAAGAACCCTCTCCATTTGCCAGCGAATGCCGTTTGTTTTCTAAATTTCTGCATTTTGCATTAAAATAAAAACAAAGATTCCGAGCTTACCTTATAAAAGTCTTCATATTTCCCCAAACTAATTCAATAGAGTTTAAGTCCGAAGATTCAGGAGGCCATTCCACTGCCTTCACTTCCCAATCCTTTATCCTCTCTCTTGTATGCGTTATATGCGTTGTCTTGGTGCGTTGTCTGCACAAGTCTATCGAGCTCTACAGTACATTTTTGAAAAATTTAAAAAGCCTAATGAACGATGATTTGAACAACAAATGTTCATACTCTTACCATCTGTGATTCCATGCCCCTCCCTGCGGCGCGTGTCGCAGTGTCGTGCCGCGGCCGTCGCGGCCCTATGCTTCATCATGGGCGCGCCGCGCTGTCGCGGAAGTGTGCGTGGGCCTTAGAGCACCGTTTTAGGCAACGGAACCGACATCCCCGTTGATGTCGCGCCGCCAGGAATGGTTTGAACGATTCCAGCCTGCGGCACTCAGCGCGGCGACTATCGCAAGCGACGCCGCGCTGAGTGCCGCAGGCTGGAATCGTTCAAACCATTCCTGGCGGCGCGACATCAACGGGGACGTCGGTTCCGTTGCCTAAAACGGTGCTCTAACGCGACCGCGCAGCGACCGCCGGATTCCGCGGAGGTGGCCGTCGCCCCACTTGTCGCGTCGCGCGTCGCATGCACAATAAAGGCCCTTGCATACTTCTGCGACACCGCGGCGCGACAAGTGGGCGACGGCCACCTCCGCGGAATCCGGCGGTCGCTGCGCGGTGTCGCAGAAGTATGCAAGGGCCTTTATTGTGCATGCGACGCGCGACGCGATGTTATGATAGGCTCCCGTATCGATCGCGCGATGCGATGAATCGATATATGGGAGCTCACATCGCGTCATGTGTCGCGTGCACACTAAACGATCTCTCAGGGCACGAGTTGACGTTAATTGCCTCCCAGGTACTGTCGGCATCGTTAGTGCGCATCCGGGTCGGGAGTAACAAGTGCCTCCCAAGCCAGCCCTCTTACCTCATAGCAACAGTACGTACCCGCGTCTCTGCCGTGCGTCTTCGCTAACCGAAAAAAAATTTCCCCGAGGTGGCCATAGAGCAGAGAATTCGCCCATTCCTATCCCAATCTCCATCCTAGACTCCACTCCAAAGAGCGGCCCTCCTATAGACTGTGCTCCCTCCTATGGACTGCGCCATATCCTATTCTCTCGCTCTAAACGGTGGCCTTTCTGCTCCTGCTGACTACGTCCTTTGTAATGGTCGATAGTAGTCCATTGAAATTTGTTTTACAGCGTTTCTATGAACAAGGATCACACATAAGTTCCCTTGTCAAACCATCAAAATTTATTTAAAAGCGAAGGAGATTCAAAGTGGCTAAGAGAAAAGGAATTCTTGTCTTCATTCCATCAAAGTAAAGCGAGGAAAATGACGGAACAAATATACCCTAGGAGTGCTTTATTAGTTATGAACAATAACTAGAATGAACAGATAGATTTGAAAAGATTCTTGATTCGAGGAGAAACGATTTCAATAGTTGGCTCAAGCGCCTTTCTATTCACTACTTGAAGTTCTATAACATATGGCTACACTATACTGGCTTTCATAGCAGTACTGTTTGTGTAGAAACATTTGCAAATTCGTGTCACAGTGATGTGCAGGTTTTCAGCGTTCTTCTAGTAGTCGTACTGATATCCCTCCATTCGAGTGACTTCTGCAGCGGGATTCTTCACCTCGTGATCGGTTCCGTACACCGTTTCTTGGACAGCGTGTTGTGCCTGTAGGTGCTGACGGATACTCATGGTGGACGGAAGACTGCTACGTGAAAATGAACACAAGAACCAACCTCTCCTCTGAATATTGGTGGAGGAGCACGGAGCAGGAACATCAGAGGTGCGTACGCGAAATTGATGGCCGCAATTAGATACATCATTCTTAAATAATGATTAATTCATTTTATCATTCACATCATTCTTAAATAATAAATAATGTTGTGAGCTTGCAATATTTTCTAACATTTTTCGGGACATGTAGCGAAGAGGCACCGTAGGGGTGCGTAAGCGTGCAGCGCCGGAGGCACGAGAAGGCGCAGCAACAGCGCAGCCAATCAAGCTCCCTGACTGTGCGGCTGACCCAATTCCTGATTGGCTACCGCAGTAACGATAAGAGCAACTGCGCGTTTCCGCACTCCTACGGTGCGACTTCGCGACATGTATCTCTTTCAAGCATCGCCGATAATATGTAGTGCATGCTTGATCTATCTGCTTTATCGTTAAAAGTAAAATGTTTCATAATAACTTTCATGAACCATAAACAAAATGGGAGGGTTGAAGGCTTGGTTGGCCTAGCAAGGAGATTCGAGCAATGGGCCTCAACTGTCTAATCGATTACTATTGATCACTTGACCAATTTTGGTTGTTTTCGTGAAACTTGCCCATTTCCAGTTATATTCACGTGACTCCTATCTCAAAATAGAACTCTGGCAAAAAATCGTTAACCTTCGTCGATACTGTCTATTCGTTATGTCTGTTCAGCACATAGTAGAATACTGCCATGATCCTAACAGAAATCAATAGCGTCGTTCGGTTGCTTGATTTTGTTCCGTTCTTAGATTCCATCTAGCGACTACTAATTCTGCGCGGATAGATAGACAGACATATGTGTGCCTCAATATTTCAACCTCCCATCAGGGTAACCTTCTGGGGTGCGTGCCAACTTTCACCTTTCAACACTTACAAGGTCCACTCCACATAGGTTACAGCTAGTCTAGCACCTATGATAGTAGTATCGTAAGCCCTCTGTTTTTCGCCTCACGGTGTTCTTTTTCTCATCGTCGACTGCACTCTAACTGTCTCAACAAAGTACAAACGGCCTCCTCTTTTACATGCACGATATGCGCGTCAGTAAAGCATTCAGCTTTTCCTAACCTGCACCAATTATTCACGAATCCTACCTTGCCCTATTTCCTTCTTGTTTTTCTTTTTCTTTTATTTCATGTTCTCTTTCAATAGCCAATTTATTTTGCTCCTCCTGTGAATTTTTCTTCTAATAGAGCGTGGTTTGAAATGGCAATAAATAAATAAATCACAAACCGACGAAGGATGATGTGTTCAAATATCACATGAGAAAGCTTGGGTTATTAGAAGCGAGGGAGGTTTGGAGGCGTACGTATTCGGCTTTTGATTGTCGGTTCACTTCATGCTTGCAAACAAGCGAACTCACGTTGGGAATCCTACAGTCTCGACCAGTGGCCCGGAGAAGAACGGTCCGAGTGCAAAAGCGAAACAGAAGGCAGCGTCAGCGATGGCGTAGATGGAGCCGTAGACTCCAACGTGACGCAGATCCACAAGGTAACCCATCAGTGGGAACATGGACGCATCAATCATTCCTGTGCAGTGGATAAACTTTGCTGAATCAAAAAATTGAAAGGAATGCAACAGAAGGGCTTCAGGAGTTTCTTCCAAAAAAAATTTTTTTTGAAAGGTTTTTGAAAGGTAAAAAAGTTTTTAAATATTAGCTTGATGGTACCGCTTGAAAAGCAGACAATAGAGAATTGCACTGAGGATATTAATGAGAATCGCATTGATCGTTCTGTCACAATGCGTTTTTCCGCCTGCCCTCACACGCGGTATCCTTGTTGGCAAACATACACTTTTCACATGAAATAGGGCTTCTTTCGAATCAATTTGGACACTGTTCTGTAAACAAGTCTGACGCTTTCGAAATCAAACCTAAAAAAATCAAACAAAAAATGAAACTCAAATTGCGCACTAACCAACTCAAAACGGTCGTCTTCCGGATTGGAATAGAAACTCTTCGATAAGGTCAGAATAATATTGAAGAAAATTTGGTTTGAGTTCCTTCGAAATTTTTAAAAATTCACCTGCCCAATATGTTAACACATTGTTTGAATTTCTATAATCTTTAATTTTCTATGGGAAAATAATGCTTTAAAGCTTGTTTTAAAGTGTGCAGGCAGCCAGCAATTTTCTAGAACCAAAATGTGCATGTCACTCGTTACGATTTCTATTTAATTGATAGCAAAAGTTCCTGCCAATTAAGCAGCATTTGCACTATCAATCATATTAAAATCACAAAGAACTAGACGAGTGCATAGTGGATCTATTCTCTTAGTGTACTAATGATTTACTATTTTTTGCGCTCTAGAACAGGCTTCACATCCTTGTTTTTCCTTAAAAAATTAAAATTTTATAAAATTACGAACAGTGTATTCATTTATTGGGCAAGAGAATTAAATTTTTAAAAAAGTCAGAATAAAGTTTTCTTGGGCAAGAAATTATTCTAATCGTCTTGGAGAATCTCTAGTTAAATTCAGAAGGCTTGTTTTGATTTGGAGGATGCTCAATTTCATTTCAAAAGCTTCAGTTTCGCTTAGAGCAGTGCCCAATTTGACGTGAAGAAGACATATCCTTTTCGAATAAGACTAAACCACGAACCCATATTATATATTGATTTTTTGAAGCATAATTTTAAAACTCTACTATTGAACAATAAGATCGCGCCATACACTTGAAAAGCTAATCGCGATTTTCATTTGATCGATAGTTTAAATGCCACTTAAATGAACCATTAAAGCGAGGATATGTGTGTTCTTTACAGTTGTTTTTGTTGTATCGTTAACAGATTTGATACTCCATGCAAACCGAAATTGCGCTATCAACCGAACAAAAATCGATATTTCTTAGAAGAGGGCATGCGCACTCTTTTCTTGTCAATAAAAAATGGCCCCTTCCTGCTCTTTAAAGCAGGCTTTAAACTATTATTTTTCCTAGAAAATAAAAAATTTGTAAAATTTCGAGCATTGTGTTTTTTTATGTCGATGAATTAAAACTTAAAAGAAAGCTATACTGGAAATTCCTTCTTGGAAAAAATTATTCAAAGCTTTTTGGAGAGTCTCTAGTTTAATGTAAAAGAAGCATATTTCAATTTGAAATAGTTCGGATTGATGTTAAAAGTCTTAGTCTAGTTTAGAAAAGTCTTCAGTTCGATTTGAAAAGTGTCCAATTTGACATGCAAAGTATAGGATCTATCATATAAATCTATCTATATCCTAATCGGGAGGAAGCAACCATGAAGTGTCAGTTGTGTTAGCCATCCCATGCCACACAACCAAATCCGCTGAATTTGTAGATGCAAATTACCATATGCCCCCTCCGATAAGGATAGATCCAAAGTGTCTATTTGATTTGAAAAGTGTCCAATTCGACGTGAAAATGGTGGAAATTGCGTATTGGAATCACAGTTTCGAAACTTCAATTTCCTTAAGATGAGCGCTGAAACGAAAGTTTATATTCTAATCTCATAACCGGTTTACTAAATCCATATCATCTTCCAGAATAGTTCGCTCTTTTCATAAAGATCACCATGTCGGGCGGCTCAATTTCTATCCAAAATGATAGAGACACCAAGTCAAGACACCGGATGCTTCCTACCTGTCGTTGGGTGACACCGTCAGATTTATAGTAGCCACAGATGCCCTAATGGAAATTCGCTTACTATAATATTTGCAGAAAGATTGTAGCAAATTCATCTTGTTAGTTGCTAACTAATTGCCTAAGTAAATATCATCGCTAATTGCCTAAGTAGGCATATTTGTACCACTCATTTCAATCTACGGAAACCTTACCGATGCTGAATCCCATGAACAGATGCGGGAAAATGAGTCCAGTGACGGACGTTGCCGACGGAATCGCTAGTAGACAGAATCCTATCACGATGAGCCCGATGAAGGCTGAGAGCCAGCTAAATATCATTCTTAGTCTATTTCTATTAAGGCACCTAAGGCCGTCCTATTCTTCAACCCACCGTCCTATTTTGTGGGCGAGAGGACCGAATATGTTGGTCCCAACTAGGTAGGAGATAGAGGCCGGCAGGAACGCGGCTCCCCTCTCCAGAGAACCGGCTTGCCAGGTTTCCATCATCCACAATGGCAGGGAGGGCTCCAGCATTGCGATTCCGAGGTTGCCTATTGTGATGGCACCTGAATGAGTCGAAGTACATACTGCGTATTACTTGGAACGTATCTTCCTGACGTGTTCCGTGAACACATATTGTGCGGTGGTTCCTTACAGGTGCGTGCACTCAAATGTGAACTTGTATTTGAATGACATTCGTCTGTCACAATTATGTCCTGTTGCGATCAAAACTCTTGCGCCGGGCGGGACTCGAACTCGCGCCTTCTGCTGACCGGGCAGGGATGCTCTGATGGGTTCCACGAGGTGTGGATATTGCGTTCGATCAAACGGCGCCGGCGATTTAAGAGTGTAGATCATTCCCGCCTGGTCAGGAGGAGATCAGGTTCGAGTCCCGTCTGACGTTAGAGTTTTGATCGCAACAACACGTGGTTGCAACAGCTTACATCATTAATACAAGCCTCTTGAGGCTCAAAGAAACTGACGTGGACCTTTGTCTGATTTCTAAGGAATGTTGTGGCTAAATGTACGTTGATGGAAAATGTCCATGGTGGGTTGAATTTTTGTTGAAAATTCAAAATTGCAACAGAAAATGGATTCGAGACGTTATATGTACTTGTTATTATAATAAGTTGATATCTGATTAGCGCAGTAGGGGAGGCGCCAACAGTTGCATGCACTCTGGTTCAAGGTTCTTGGTTTGAATTTCCCGCCAAGAATTAACAAGTCGTTCGTCTTTCCGGGACCAGTGAATTACTACCACACATCCTTGACAAGGATAAAACCTTGACTTGGTATCGACAGGTCGTCACAGGTACATAAGCCAACTACGCAATCAAATGGCCTCCACGATATCCTGCGGAGGTATAATACATGGCGCAACCCGCAAAGGGATTCATTAATTTTCCCTATTTACCCCAGTTCTTACAGGTTCTTTGTTAGATGGTGGAGATGTTCTTATTCTGACAGCTGAGAGCTTGAAGGCAGAAATGTGCTTGACCTTAGGTGCTACAGTTCTTTATTTTCATTTACATACGAGTTCACGCTTCCAATCTAGTCGGATTTAAGCACATGATGCGACATTACCGTCGGAAAAATGACGATCTGGGAAGGCTTGGATAAAGGCAAGATTAAGGATTTCCGCTCAGTTGGTTGATTTATCGCCGATGCGCCACGCATTTTATTTCTACGTGCTTTGCTCGTTTAGGGTTTTGGATGCGTATATAGTACAGAGAATGACTTGTTTTAGCCAAAAACTCAGTGTTTTACCGTTTCCAGAAAAGTCTTGCACCAACGGAACAATTTCGTCGGAAAGGAAAACTTGCCTGAGGTGTGGATGGGAGGCGAACTAATTCTCACTTTTTTGTGTCACACGAGGTCAGATTCTCTGTGGACTGGATCAGCAACGGGTTTCCTCTTCGTTTCCTACTTTACGGAAATTCGGTTGAGGATCGATATCCATCTGTTTGGTGACCAAAATTAGCTTTCATTCCAAACGTTCGCAAGTCTGAGATGGAAGTATGTGTGATATTCTATCGCACGTTTCCGTGTAAATGGCATTCTCGGTGTTAATATTGTATAAAAAGAAGAGCACGGCGGCACAATCACAGTGCTTAAGATATTGGGATATTTCGAATGTCTGTCCTGTACTTTGCAATTCATTAAAAACTATTGTAGCTAGATTGGGAAGAATTTTGTGATCTTAAATAAATAAATAATTAGATACGTGTTTCATACGTTTCCGAGATTTTTAATTTTTTTCAGAACATGGATGTTGTTGATGATTATTGCGGTGTCATTCAAATTCCTGGAGACTTGTAGAATGAAGACTTTGTTAAGTATTGAGGCGGATATCAAAATGATGTTGATAAGAAAGTTGCTCTAACCTTTTCTGAAAAAAGAAACTACATATAGCGAAAAACTGCAAGAAAAAAGTATCTTCTTCTAAAAGAAATGAAGAGTAACTCTTCATTTCTCAAGTTCATCTCCAACAAACAACTATTGAGGTTGGAATTAACCCTCCAAAATAAGTTTTTTTTCTTGTTTGAAGAGGAAGTAGACTGATGCGCCAAGCTTGTAACATTCGACATGGTTAGTTGTTGCGGTTGTCAAATATCTTTTGGCATCTTTCGATTCATGGTTTAGTAGAAACTATAACTGTGCTTTTGTGAAATTTTATGGAACGAATGAATGAACGAATAAATTCGATGTCGAAATTTTCCGAGCGAATGAACTTATTCGCTCATCAAATTTTTTCGAATGATCGAAAATCGAAAAAGCCCCATTTTTCCGTTATTCGAATATTCGAATAATTGAGGAATTTGTTCGAATCATTTTCTGCGCTTAAGGATTGAAAGTTTATTCGATATTCGAATAAAGTCATTCGATTTTCGAATAATATTCGAATACGGCCCCCTCTCGATGTTCGAATTCGAGCGAATATTCGACTTTTTAAAAGCCGTCGATGTTCAAATTCGAACGAATACGCGAAAATCTAGAAATATCGAATATTGGACTACTCCAATAATTATTCGAATAATTCATCAAATATATTCGTTCGAGCACAATTATAGTAGAAACGTCAGGCCGTAAAAGAAGTCCAACGAAGACCCTTTTGCTAGCACAGGATTGTTAACAATATCTAGAAGCTCGCTAACAAGAACTATCTGAAGGTTGAAATCAGTAGACGCAGGCCAGTTTCCCTAAATTCTTGCCAGGATATCCCTGCTGTTTGATCGTTAGAGGCCAAGCACGGCGATGCGTTCTGCTGCTGCCCCTGCTTCAGAGCGTGTCCGGAAAGCGGCCGCTTTTAGGCGCATCCCCGCCAGTCAATTAATGCCCGTCAACTCAAGATGGTCTGCAACTGACAGGTGCCGTCGCTCGCAAAAGGGTTACTCAGACTTGGTGCGGTTCACACGCCTCATTAATTAGTCATCACGCTTGTGAAATGAAAATCACGTTCGACAGACTTTTTCCATTCGCCGGCAACAAAAAATATACTAGAATATATGCAGTTTGAAGCCAGAACGTCCGGAAGTATAGAGCTCATCAAGCTTCATCGATTTGTGAAGTACCATCTAGAACAGTGTGTGGTATTGGAGATTTAATGCAAGAAGTTGAAAATGAATTGTTTGTAAAATCTACCCCTAATGTATCACGTTGAGAGGAGAGTTGAACCAGATTTAGCTTATCATACTGATAACAAGCCATACTTGATCGCATTCAGACTTATAAGAGGAGGTTATCACTCTAAATTCGATTAAAGTATAGTTAGTCAACTGTAATTTCTATAGGCACAACACCGACGTAAGCATATTTCTGAGTGAGTATGATTCCCCGAAACGAAAGAAATCTGGGACTTCTCAGAGGCATTCAAACACGCCTCAACCTATGCTTCCACAGGGATAAAGGACGGCATTGTGCAAACCCCATTCGGAGGCCACACGCATTCCACAGCTACGGGATGTCGTGGATGCGATTTCAAGACTAACTGGCCACACAGCATTTACCTGGCGGTGGCTTGCCGATGAAGAAGTTAGTGTTTAATCCTCGTAGACAAGTCTGGTTCCAATTATTCCAATTTTTTCGAATATTCGAATGGTTTTGAATGCTCACAAATTTCGAATATTCGAATTCGAAGATATTCGAAAAGTAGAATTGTTGTGGATATCCGATTTTGAATACATTTGAGAAATGAGATGATTTTGGGAATATTCGTGTTCGAAAACTCGATTTTTTGGATATTCGAATTCGAATGTTCAAATTCGAATGAAGGTCATTCGAATGCCAATTTAACTTGGTCATTCGAGCACAACGAGAGTACACATTCACAGACGCCGGAAAAATGGAAAGTTTGGTTGGCCTGTGCGAGAACTCCGAACCAAGAACCTGGCATCCGGCGCACGCGACAGCCTGCACCTCCTCCGACTGCGCTACATGCAGGTGTAGAGGCTTGTTTGGCCTCAGCGAAACTCGAACCATAGATCGATTGGAGGTGCACGCTACAGCCAGTACTTATGCTGCTCAACATGGCTTATGCCCCTCAGCCTTTGGCTGTCATCTTACATATGTATATATTTAAAATTGCATGCTTTCTTTACACAAACATACGAAAATGCCAATGAAGTTGTGGGTAGAAAATTTAAATAATGGCGGCAATATTCGAGAACCTTCGGTCCTATCTAATAAGTTCACGAATTTGATTTAAATTTATTATTATTATGAATTGTTATATTATACGAACTTTCGTTTTTTTTTACCACACGGCCTCGTTGTCAAGATTTGCTGGATAACGATGAAATTGTTCGCTCGCAAAATCTTTGCATTAATTTGCAGTCAATTTTTAGCGCCAGCGCTTTAAAGGGCAAAGGACGGCGTTATTCAATCCCTTTTGGGATACGCCATGCATTCTACTTCTACGGGATGCCACAGAGGCGATTTGGATGCGTATTTGGCCATACAACGACTGGCCGTGGCACGATGAACAACTCTGCGCTCTATCCTTTCCAGGCGAGTCCGGTACCAAGTCATCGACCCCGGAAGGATTGATGACATGGCTGACACATGGGGGAAATCCGAACCAGGTGCCTGGCATCGGATGCACGCGACAGCTGGCACCTCCTCCAACTGCGCTCACGCGCCCACACCCGCTTTTCATTCAAAAATTTCTTATTTGCGACTGTGTAAGCACATAATAAAGAGGTCCGCAGCCTTGCATATTGTTTCGCGGGTATTAGTAGCGCCTAATCGCAGATATCTGTCAGCACAATTACTAGCGTATACCGGAAGCGTTCAAGAGGATAACTAGCATCGATCGGGCACACGAAAATGTATCATTTGGCACTGGGTGACGTGTTATGGGTCTCACCGATTGTCCCATACATTCTTCTCGGAGCACCGCCGGGTTACAGCGATGAAAAACGCACCTGCGGCAACGATAATATAGGGATCCTTGGCCAGCTGCTTAATCGTCGAGCCCTCCGGTTCGCCTCGGTCGATTTTCGGCTGGAGGACCACGAACTGTAGAGCTGTAAACTTCACATAAAGACGGTTGTCTTCAGAATCGTCACCACGACACCTACATCCATCGAAGAGTGCCAGAAGCGCCAGCAGAATGAAAGGGAGCTCTTTTCCTGCCCACTGGTACAGTACACCGCCGTATGGAGGTCCAACGAGAACGCCCAAAGCGAGACCGCCGAGCGCGATCCCCATGGCGCTTCCTCTCTCCATATCATCGGGATATGCCTGAGCCAGCATGCCCATACCTGAAGTGCGACCGGTGTCCGTTATGTGCAGATCTTCTGCGCTTCGGCAGCAGGACATTAATCAGACGACGTACCGGATGTGCTCGTGCATGCGGATCCAATACCCTGCATTGCCCTGGCAAACCACAGTGTACCATACGAAGAGCCAAATGCAAACAGAATCGTCGACAGAAACATGATCACGAATCCGGCGAACATAGGAAGGGTGTATCCAATTCTGGAAATCTCACAATCTTGTTACTTGGATTGCTCATTAATTAATAAACACCGGCAACACCTACTTATTCGTGAGTGGTCCTATCCATGGGTTGGCGATGAGTTGAACCAGTGCTTTCGAGCCAAACATCAGCCCAACGAGAACGTTCTCCTTCGCCAGTATTTCATGCCTTTCCTTCTGTTCCTCCCTTGAAGAAGTGCTAGGAGTTGGTGGAAATCGCATTTTTGACCTGTGCAAAGAAGTGTTTGAAAGCCGCAGAGCAATGCCTTCAGGATCACAGTTGCCTACAAACTGATGATTTTTTCAATTTTTGGTTTTAGTTTTTAGGCATCGACTTAAACACCAGTATTAGCACAGAGTAATTTTGATTCAAAAGCTCACAAATGTGGGCGCTCGCAAAATTTAAAAAAATTGAATCCATCCTAGTTGCGGAGGGCACTACCTGACATTTTGACAACGACGACAAAACTTAAAGCAAACTAATTTAGGAAAACAAAACTACGAGCGTACCATCGAGAGGACCTTTCTTAATATTATACATAGTTCACCAGCCGAGATTCAGCCAGCAGAGGTCACACTGCAAACATTTGTTTCGTTTCTCCTGGCATTGTCCTGCCCCAACTGGGATAGATCAAAAATTTAAATAAACCATTTAGGATCCTATTTACTAGAGGCTCTCAAATTTTACTCTAATCTATCTAGGTAATAGAGTACCATAGATAGATAGGTATTTAGAGAGCATATATGGTGCAGTAGCAAGGGACGATGGTTATATACTTACGGATTGACTGAGTTCGATTTCCGCTCTATGCGAACCAAAATTTTTATTCTTCCAAAAATGGTGAGTAGGAAAAAGTATTTAGGAAAGATAAGGCTTAAGATAGTTCATATTCGGGTTACCGCTCTTATGCAAACAAGCCAAGCAAGCTGCCAAATAGTTTAAGCGTTTGAATACGGGTGGTTAACTCCAAATTCTAGACGGTTCGTCTTCTATTTCCATTTCTGGGACGCTTAGTGCAGTCGAACGAGGCCTCGATTCTCGCTCACACTCCGAATTGATTCTAGTGTTGGGGTGCCGCTCAATGCAACCAAACAACCCATACGATCGTTGGGGTGCACTTGTATATAAGTGGTTAAAAGGATAAGAGGATAAAGGGGATACAACGCGCATTCCATTGTAGTTATATTCCATATCGTGAAGACAATTTGAATGCGTTTTTGACGTATACATCGACGTTTGTTGGCCAGCCAATTGAGAAACCAGGGTTATTTCCTTCGCAGGCAAGTCTGGTACGTATTCATCGAACTCTCACATATGGAAGACTTGTTTGCCCTAAGCGGCACCCACCTGAACACTGAATCGGCTCGGAGGGTAAGTAAGGGCTGACGCCTAACATAAGCTATTTGATTGCTTGTTGGATCTGTTCGGCTACGAACTGCAACAGGAATATGAATATTCTCTATGCCTTTTCTTGCACGTGGGGCGCGTGTAGCACAGTCGAAGGAGGTAGCGGCTGTCGCGTACACCCGATTCCAGGTGCCTGGTTCGGATTTGCCGCCGAGACCAACCGAACTTTCCATGCCTGCGGGGTCGGTGAATTGGTGGCAGACTTATCTGGGAAGGATGAAGCGCTGACTTGTTCAACGGCTGGCCACCGTAGGTCATTTTATGGCCAAATATGCATTCAACCGCCTCCTTGACATCCCGTAGAAGTAGAATGCGTGGCGCGTTCCAAAAGGGATTGATAACACCGTCCTTTAATCAGTTAAGCCTTTTCTTCCACTCTAATCCACAATCTCAGGAGGAGTCGCAGTTTTGATTCACCTAGAGGTGAAATCGAACTCTGTCGATTTATAAGTATAACCATCGCCTGTGCCCACTGCGCCGCCATGCTCTCTAATGTGGGATTTATACCTTAGCCGTTGTAGGAGCAACCAATATTGATCGCTGCATCAACCGATCGATATTGATTGCTTTCTGCGCCGCCCACCGGGCGGTTGATGTATAAGTCATGCTTAGGGCAGGCCCATAAAAGACCTTTAACTTTTCTATTTCTTTTTTTTACTATGTATACCGATATTTTAATTTTAATCGAAGTAGCATCTGAATATGCTTGATATCGCATTACAATTGTACTCCGCCTTAGTATTCATGGTGAACCTAAGCCCCTAAAAACAATTAACCCTTGTCCTTTTAGCTATAATTTTCAGAAAATTTATTTATATCCATTCAAAAACGTGGTTATGCCTTCCTCTTCACTGAAGAGCCAAAGAAGAGGTGTTATAACAAAAACTTTCGTCTGGAGATAGGCGAAACCAATCATTTTGTGTGAAGAATTTTTTTATACGCTTCACTTTCACTTTACTTTATTTCGATCATAATTGTGCCTTATATAATATCTCACAACCTATATAATATCTCACAACCTTGGATAATATATATACTTAATTTCTGCATTGTAAATTTTTATGTAAGCGGCATTTACACTACCAATCAAACAAGCATGGAAAACTACAAAAAAAATGCATGGTGCAATCTCGGCAGGCGAAGATAAAGTGCTATTTTCATGCTCATCGAACTTATGTGGCGAATTCTCAGATGACGCTTTGTAATTCCACCTTATAAACGACAGGTGGTGAAACTACTATGAGCTGATTGATGTAATTTAGTTCATTACTTTTTTTTTAGAAATTTCTGATTTATTTCAGAAATTTTAATTTATTCTGTTTTATCCAAGGTGAAGTGCTAGGCAAGCGGCACTGGCTAACCTGTCGACACTCTGGCCATCCTTAGAGTAGCCTTTTGATTTCTGTTTCGGTTTCTTGCGGCTCTTTGAGACCTTCCTTTGAGGAGCTAGCGGATTCTCCTCCCAAATGTCGTCGTACGGTGTCCCGCCAGGGACTGGCATCTCCCATGCGTCGTCGTCCCACAGAATCTGAAAGCGTGGAGCAGATGATGGGCGTTAGGTCAGGTACGGCCATCTGAAGCACCAACCTGTCTCTTTCCTATTTCGTGCTTATTGTACAGTAGAAGTTGCGTCCTATTCGGATGCGATATTCGAAGAAGATACTCAGGTATTATAGGCACTAAAATTCCCCATTTCTATTAAATGGTCCTAAGGCACACGATGGCGCTCTTTAAAAAAAATTATGAACCATTATTTTTAAGGGAAACGGAACAATTGCCAATCACTCACCAACTGTGGTCAGAAGCATGTTGTCGAGGAACAGCGCTACATAGACGATTAATAGTAGTACCCTTCTGTTATTTCTATATTTACAGATTGTCTCCATCAGTGCCATGATTAAGCTAAACTTAGTGAGTTATGGACGAAACGGAATGATCTGTGAAGAAGAATGTCGAAACAGGCGCATTCAAAGATTGCAGGAAGAGAACTGGATCTTCAACAACTGGGAACCAGCATCGCATTGCATCAAAGTGTCTGCTGAATAGTTTCATGCGGCTGAACTGAAGACGAACAAAGAATTATTATGAGGTGCGTGTACGGCTGACGGGTCCACACGCCTCCCGGGAATGAGATTTTTGGGTGGCCGTGAATTGGGGGCGGGCGAGTCGGGGTGCTCGGAAGCTGGAGAGGCGCACAGGAGGAGGATGAGGAGCAACGTTTCTGGTCCTAATCCATTGCCAGTAACTCGAAGGATATTTCTGATTGAGATGAAACGGTAAGCGTGTGATCTACAACGTCCGCCTCGCGATTTGTAGTAACTCTCGGTAGCGTAGTCGGAGGTGTCGCCGGCCATCGCGTGCACCCGCCCCCAGGTTTTTGGTTCGGATTTCTCACTCGGAACAGCCAAATATTCCATCCCTCAGACATATCTGGAAAAGATAAAACACTACGACTGACCTAACGGTTGGCCACTGCAAGTCATTGTCTAGGCTAAATACGGCTTCAAGCTCCCTCCACGTTATCTCATAGAAGTAAAACTCGTGGCGCACTTCAGAAAAGGGATTGATTACCGCCGACCTTCACCTTTGTCCTTAGTGATCTTTAAAAGATCATAAAGGTTGATTGTAGCGATCAATAGTCAATTCCTACGTTTCAATACACTTTAGTTCGTTGTCTAGGTGAGAACCAAACACAGACGAGATGGATTCATGAAGCTATCACAACGATGAGGTGCAGTTGTCTATAACTTCGCTACTGAGGCTGAGTGGACGATTCTACCATACATCTTCTCGCTAAGGGCGCGTGTAGCGCAGTCGGAGGAGGCGCCGACTGTCGCGTGCACCCGATACCAGGTTCCTGGTTCGGATTTCCCGCCCAGGCCAGCCAAGCCTTCCATCACTCCAGACTTGTCTGGAAAGGATAATAAGGTGACTCGTTCATCAACCGACCACCGCAAGTCATTGTATGGGCCAAATTAGCATTCAATTCTCGACGACATCCCGTAGAAGTAGAATGCGTGGCGCGTCCCAAAAGCGAATGAGTAACGCCATTTTTTCTTATTCGTTATGTATGTAAGCACAAAACGTAAGGTCTTGAGTGGAAACTGCCTCAACCGAGTCCATCCTGAAAGCGGCATCTTCAATCACTTCCTAACCCGAGTTGATCTTCACATTATCCTTCTTCAGCTATAATTTAACGACTTCTCCCTGTATTCCGGAAGAATTTGAAAGAACCGTGATAGACTGCTTGTTCTTCTTTCGCTGATGTTTACTCTTTTGTACGAATAGACTTAACGATTGTAAAAGGGCTGGAGAAAATAATGGGTGCTTGCAAAATTTCCATTTGCAGATTCCCTTGAGGATCAGATATTAGTCTTGAAACTTTATCTGCAGAGGCGTGTGGTAGCGCAAACTGGAAGACGACACAATGACACAATGTTAAACTGAATGAAGCCGGAGCCGTGGTCCAACGCTCTCCCTCTGAAAAGTTCGACAGTCTGTTTGAAGCCGAGCGAAGGATCAGAAATGTTACGAATTCTTCACATCCGGCGTTCATGACACAACTAAGTTTGTTCTAGAATTCGTTGAAAAGAACGTCAGATCCTCTCAACGAAAAATTCAACTAGAACGAGAAATGCGACCTGGGAGGGAAGAGTATTCGGATCTATTTTAATGGGGGCACTTCACTCTTTCAGATGCACAACAGCAGCAAAATGGAAAATGAACAATCTTACAATGACGACAGCCTGAACTTGCCTTCTAGATACCTTTCCTTACAATTTTTTGACTGGTACAACCTGTTCGTGTTTATTTCGCTTTTTTATGGTGCCCGCTCCAACTAGGGTGGCTCCAAATATTCAATGTGGTTTTGTTGCGGTGAAAAAAAAACTGACTTGAGTCATTTGTATCAAGACCTTCAGCTTGACAGGTTCCATGCTGATATCAGCAACCGGCTCATCCCGGTATATGGGTGAGCACTAATATGTGGGGTGTGGATGTTGCGCTTGATCAAACAGCGCCGATGGTGTAACCGCGTAGAGCATTTTCGCCCTGAACACAGGAGGCGAAGGTTCGAGTCCCGGCTGGCGCTAGAGTTTCGATCGCAACAAAACATCGCTATAACAGCTTATGACCTCGATACTATCCATATGAGGCTTAAAAAACTGACTTGCATCACTCAATGTAGTCCTTGCAGTCCCTGCATTTCTTCTCGTGACTACCTTGTGATTTGCTCTATTTAAGCCTTTCAATCTTTAAAAAATCTGTGTAAGACATTGTGACTTGTGAGCTCATTGTGCGACCATTTTGTACCAAAGATATTTCAGCCCGAAACGAGGACATTCCAGCTGTTTTTTTTTTTCGACAAAAATTTTACAACAATGGCTGTAGTATGAAGAATTAGTTCAACTTTTACCTATCTAACTTTAAATGAAGATTTGAGCTAGAAGCTGTCTTGCAAAAGTAGTGCAGCACCGTTGACGGATCTTTAGAAATGAATTCGGAAAAATTCGAAAAACTGGAAAAACTTCGGAAAAATTCGAAAAGAAATTTTTCGTGAGCGCCTTTTTTCTCCTAACAGAGGAACTTTAATCGATAGCTCATTCACATTTGCAGTTTAACATCAAAGAATCGACACTTAGTTGAAAAACTTTTATGAAGACCAGGTAGAACTTCAACAGTGTTTTTAAATTTAAACTTACCACGTTTGTCTAAAATTTAGAAATACTTCTCTTCATATTTTATTGTTTTGTGGGCAACTTTGCATTAAGTTCCTTTTTTATTTCTAGAGCATCCATCATTGAAGCGTAAAATGAAATACGAATGGTACACACACACTTAGTTTATAATTTTTAATTTAGAGTAAAAACTGTAGGATGGACCCCGCACGAAGTTTTTTTTACGTTGAGCGATGATTCTACAGGAGTGAAGTAACTTTGCAGGCGTCATACTGGAGTATACGGCGGAGAATGGCGTCCTTGTTTAGTTATGTGTCTTGCATGGCTGGATATCAGCTTCCCACATTGGTGATTAGAAACTGAAGCGGCTGTGGGAAATCCGATACACATCGGCCCGAGTGTTGGAAGCAACTTGACTAACTCGCCTGCCACCTCAGTGTCAGCCAAACGGGAGCCTCCAGAGGGTTTTCTACAGCGGACGAGGTCAGCCGGTGCCCGCGCCACTGTTGGAAGAACATCGTCATCGTCATCATCATCGCCATCTCACGCACTTCGGAGTGTGCATTAGCCGAAGCAGTGCAGACGTTGCTTAATCCTGTCGCTGAGGAACACTCGCCGTTACTTCACCTTTCACGTGGTTATCAATAATTCTGGCCGAAAGTCGCCAAGGTAAAGAAAGAAGGACGGCGTTCACAAACCGTTCTTATTTGAATAGACTTGCCACTGTTAGAATCGAAAAAAACAGCATTTTTTGGTTCCACTCTACGCAAACACGTCCGGTCAGCAAAGCAATTACTGAACCTTATTTAGCGAGAAATGTATTCCACCTAGTCGTCAATTCATCTCGGCTGCGCACGGAGAGAAATAAATCTCCTCAAGGAGCCTCTCTCATCAGGAACGGTAATGAGGACTCTTTGCGCTGCTATCGAGTTGAATAAAGCATCCCTTCAGGTAATCCAGAACGGCTGTTTGCAATACAAAATGGCTCAAACACGGAACCTTAAGCAAATACACAGTACGTGGTCTTCATTGTGATGGATGCAATCTAAGCTTTTCTCTGTACTTCTAGTACTTTAAATTACTATGTCATTTCTAGGATCTCGCTTTCTAAAAAATCTTTAGCGAGAGTAATATTGAGGCTCTCCACCTGACTGATTGGAGTTAGCGCTAGCTAGTCCGTATCCTCAACTTTGTACGTCAGAATTACTTCGTATATTCAAGTTATAGAGCAGTTGTTGCTTTTAAGCATGCTGTCTATATGAATATGCTAACAAGCAAGGTTTGTTAAAAGCAGGGTTTCAAGTAGAGTCTCATATATACTCACAGTCGCCTCCCGTTATAACGCCTCCGGATAAGACGCGACTCTCGATATAACGTAGATTTTCACTGGCCCCGGCCAGCTCACCTTCACATTAATACAAATCAACTCTGCTTACGACACGTCGAATACAACGCTACTCCCGCTATAGCGCGGTTTTGGGAGGAACTCTGCGTTCAAAATGTCTCACGTTATAACGCGATCCGGGCTCTGTTCCGGTCCCACACGGAGAATGAAGACAGTAAGATGCTGAATGCTTCTGCGATCAGACCTACCCTTCTATTTCCTCGTTCTAGTCGCGACTACCACCTGTGCGACACTGAATTAGATGCTTATCAACGTTTTTCGCGTATGCGCGGTCCACAAGTGTTCATGGTCAGCAATATGTCGAGCACAGTGAAAGACTCCCGGATGTCGTTAGAAGGTTTCGTACATTGGAAGATTTCCTCTATCGGGAACGAGAGAAGATGTGGAGACAAACTCAGATTGTTCAAAACATTCTCTACACATTTGTTTTAAGCCTAAATCAGCTGATATAGATGATATGTACTGTTACAGGATGTTTTTTTGCGATCAAAATTCTCGCGCCGTGCTGAATTATGCCTGTCTGATTTGGACAGGATGATAGCAACAGCGTTGTTTGATCACATGTGACATCCTCATATTTTGGACGAGTGCAGATAAGACATCTGCAACGAGGATGTCGCGGATGTGGTGCCCGATTTATTTATTTATTTATTTATTTATTTGTACGTGGATAGCCACGTAGGTAAGAATAAACAAACATAACAGAAACTAAAATATTCGCCAACCAACAAAAGGCATAGTAAATGAAGTCATAGGCTTTAATCCTGAAAACAAGCACAGAAATCAACAAGTCTAGAAAGGCAGTAAACAATTAGGAATCCTCTTGGAAATACCGCTCAACTTGTGTTCTGAATTGCCTTATAGTGCTAGGTAAAGTAATATTCTTGGAGAACTTCAAGAATTCACTGCCAGCACGATTAGTGAAAAAAGCTGCTCTGGTATTACATTTTGCTCTAGGAACAATTATCTTCCACTGTCCACCCCTAGTGTTAGATGGAGAGACAGAGTAAAATTCCCGGAGCGAAAGGTTATTCATACCATTCACCATCTTGTAAATCATGATTAAGTCGTTTCTTTTCCTGCGAAACGAAAGCGTACGCAGACTAAAGATATTGTTCCGAGTGGATGCTGAAGGGATGGTGGTGTAATCAAGTCCATGAAGTCTTATCCAGAGCTTTCTTGTGAAGCTATTTTGAACAGATTCTAGCTTACTGATTTCTTCTTTGCACTTAGGACTGAATACAGTCGTGCCACACTCTAATATCGGCCTAACATATGTCTTATAGGCGAACACTAAATGTGTAGGTGATTTAGTGCGTAGAGACTTGAATATAGAGTGAACAGCACGATCAGCTTTTTTCACTATAAGTTCACAATGTTCTCGGAATGAAAGATTTGTGTCAAATACAAATCCTAAGTCACGTATAGTAGTTGGGCTACCGAGCTGCATCCCATTAAGGTGATAACTCTTTCTGTTAATCTGCTGCCCAAGGTGAAGCACTTGGGATTTTTGTCCTGATAGAGGAAGGTTCCGTTTCGCTGACCAATCTGCAATCGTGTTTATTGCCGATTGAAGAGCAACATGATCTTCCTCGCCGGAAACCTTCTTATAAATTTTTATGTCGTCTGCAAACATTTTGCAGGCAACATCATAGCGAATAATCAGGGAGGGAATTTCAGCAGTATAGATAGTGAAGAGAACCGGCGACAAAACGCCTCCCTGAGGAACACCACTAGTTACTGGAAAAGATTCTGAGAATGATTCATTTACTCGTACTTGAAACGACCTATCGAATACAAAATGTTTTATCCACTTGGTGTTTCTGGGATGAACTCCTAAATCCGCAAGTTTGGTCATCAGTTTGTTCAAAGGAACCTTATCGAAGGCTTTCATGAAGTCAAAGTAAATGACATCAACGTTGACTTTTTGATCGATGGCTTGAGTCCAATCATTCAATGCTGACAAATCAGGGTTTCTGTGGATCTCCCTGCTCGAAACCCATATTGTTCATTGGGAATTAGAGAATTTGAATTTAGGTAGGACACAAGCGCAGATTTCAGCTTTTTCTCAAACACTCTGGCAAATACAGAAGTGATACTAATACGCCGGTAATTGGAAGCTAAATGATAAGGCGCCTTCTTAGGCATCGGTGCAACAAATGCGTGTTTCCATCGAATCGGTACTTCACTTTGCATGTAACTTGCATTAAATATATGTTCAAGGGGGTACAAGATTGCAATGGCAACTTTCCGGATGAAATATGATGGTATTTCATCTGGAGTAATGGTATACGAGCTAGGTAAAGCACATAATGCATCGTAGATCTCTTCTTTATAAAACCAGACCGTGTCATCCATACTGGCAGGAGTGACAACAACGGTAAGAGCATCGATAGTTGTCGGGCAATCCGTAAAAGACTTCCGAAAGTGCTCAGCTAGCTTGGTGGCCTTCTCGAAGTCCGTTATTGCTGAGTTTCCTGTTTCGTCTTTTAAGGAGGGTATTCTCTCAGGACGCTTTAGTACGGCATTTAACAATTCATAAAATGATGTTCGCTTAGAAGCTTCAAGAATTTTTTTTCAACACACCTATTATACCTATCCAAACGTCTTTTTGAAACGATGGAAGTGATTTAATGATGGGTGGTGTTGGTACATCAGCCAGGCTTTTTGTTTTTGTTCAAAAAGCCTGACGAGATGGGAAGGAAGGTTGCTGAAGTTTAAGAGAACCTTTCAATAGGAACGAACTCCTCAATGCATTTGTGCAGAATAGCCAAAAAGAATTCGTATTTGTCATTGACACTAGAATATTCCTCTAGCAGTGCTCTCCAATTTAGAGACAGCAGAGACTGAACGATGCGGTTGTAAATGGCCTTATTAAATGCTATCCTTAATCGGTATGATGCTTTTCTTACAAAACACTCAAGCTTGAACGTGATGCTCAAATGGTCACCAGATCCTATTGGTGGTCTAAAGACAATGTCTCTAACGAGACCTGGATGACTACTGAGTATTAAGTCAAGCACATGTTCATAACGGGTAGGTGTCACAACGTTCTGGTGGAGTTTGTATGATTTACACATATCCACAAAGCATCTTGACGTCATAGAGCCAGTAAGGGGGTGTGGTTTAGACCAGTCTATATCGGGAAGATTGAAGTCACCCAAAATAATGCACTGTGACTTGCAGGCGCAGACATCACTAATTACCTTAATGAGTTGAGCTGTGCTCGATATAGACGCGCTAAGTGTCCTGTAAACTGCAACAAGTCTTAATGTGGTTTCAACTAATTTTAAATCGCAGCACAGTATTTCGAAACCATCTGGAACAGATTCTCTCCAGATTAGCTCAAAAGAAATACCAAGCCTAACAAGAATGAGTACACCACCACCTCTTCTATGAGCTCTTTCACATCTCAGATAGCAAAAATCATCATATAGATTTCCTAGAATGGGTAGTAAGTCGGTTGCCTTATTTAGCCAAGATTCGGTAACAACAATAACGTCACAGCTAAGGCTTTGAATGGTAAACCTTAGTGGGAGGATATTTTTCTGTATGGAGCGTATATTACAGTAGAGACAATTCAGAACCGAAGCTGGTATCCGAGGACAACCTACTAGTTTACCGATGACACGCTAAGCTGAGTGGCTTGAGAGGTTGGAATAGCTACACCATGAGAGTTCTGATAGGCTAACCTGGCTTCACGATTACGCTCTCTCTCTCTCTTCCTTAGTTAGGGAGGGGCGTATATAAACGCCTCTATGTGAGAAAGAGCGTAACCTCGAAGCCCTCCGTATAATCAAAGACTGTTAATATGTATTAGGAAGAACAACTTTCAAAAGGCGTGGTTGGCCTTCAATCGGCTTTCTAAACCTATATGTCAATTGGGGAATACACTCCACTTCAAGATGATCAAGAACACTTTTAACAAACTCGAAGTCGTGAATCGCTCTATCAGTGGATTTAGTGGCACTGGACTCTGCTACACCGGATATAACAACAGAGCGTAGCCGCTCCTTTTCATCGACGTAAGACAAAAGTCTAGTCTTGTGTTGAGCGCTCTTCATTTTTTCTGCCCGCCTCAGCTAAAGCAGTTTTCAACGCCGTATTCTCCTCTCGCAAGGTAGCCACTTGTTCCTGGAGTTCTTGGTTTTTCGCCAAGACCGCACATAGCTCCTTTTGAAAGGAAAACATATGGTTCATGAGGATCTTAATAAACCCGGGCGTTTTCTTATCTGCCTGTAGTTGTTCGAAAACTGCCGTCACGTCCTCGGAACCAACTTCATCACTATCAACTGCCACCGTTTTGCTCGATTTTTGGAGAGACGTCTTCGCAGGCAGCATATCGATGGTCGGCCAAATCACGAGAACAGAAATCGATTAGTTCCTGAACCACGAGCGCACACAGGCACGAAATGAACTACAGGATTTACCGTATATGGTGACTCTGGAGACGACACCTCGAAACCCGCCACCAGGTTTCTCAACAAGTGGATGATACAGGAGACCGCCGAAGATGCAGGTGAAAGCGACTGTGGGCGACGAAGTCGGAGCGCTGAGGCGTGTTAGCGAACTACGCTATTTAGCAGCGCTGATAGTGTAGTTCGCTAACAACATGCGTGAAAGGCAGGGATCGGGGGGGGGGGGGGGAGGGGGGTGAGTTCGAGTCCCGCCTGGCGCAATGGCTTTGATCGCAAAAAAAAATCTTGCAACATTGGGTTGTACAGTTATGCTGTTGATCACGTCTAACTACCCCTACTACTCGGTTATTCCTCACACACATTTGGCATGCCTATGCATATATCAGAGTGTATCTCTAAGGACATGGCTTCGTTAATAATCTGATGTTGTTTTACGCCTTCACACTCTCTTCATGGTCACAGATGTTAGTGCTGTAGCCTCATTTAGTCACTGAATGCGATTTTAGATCAATCTGCGCGTATGAGAGGGTAAAAAAGGTCACCTCCGGTTAGGACGCGACTCCCGTTTTAAGGCGAATTTTCTCTGGTCCCTTCAAACGCGTTATAACGAGCGGGGACTGTATATATTTAAAAAGGATAAGGAATAAAGAACGGCGTTATTCAATCCTCTTTGGGATAGGCCACGCATTCTACTTGTGGAGGCGTGTTGAATACGTATTTGGACATACAATGACTTCCGGTGGCCAGCCGATGTACAAGTCAGTGCTTTATCCTTCCAAGACAAGTCTGGTACCAATTCACCGACCCCGGAGGGATAGAAGGCTTGGTTGGCCTGGGTGGGAAATCCGAACAGGAACCTGGTATCGGGTGAAGGCGACAGCCGGCGTCTCTTCCGACTGTGCTCCACGCGCCTGTATATATTTATTGGTACATATTTATTTATTCATTTATTACATGAACAAATCATGTCAAACAATAACCATGTAAGTTAGCGAACACAAACATGTTATCATCCTCCGTAAAAAAAGCAAGAAGAAACTGCAAGGGGAGATGATTAACCAAGAATAAAAACAATGTTTTACTAGAACTACAGCAAAAAACTTCACGTTGGACCGAGGTGAGTACCCTGAGAGGTTTCTGTTTGATTCGGAAGGGAACGTTCTGAAAGGTGACCAACTATTCTGCACAGGTATGGTATTGGCATACAGCTGGCGAAAATCTGCTGCTCAACTCTCACTTGAAAACTTTTTGTTGTGGTCGAAAGTTGATTACTTATAGGGCATCACGTACATTTACATTCTCACCTTTGTCCATAGGCCGGCCACCGCAACAACTTGCGATGAAGAGTTTGGTACCAGTTTACCCATCTCGGTATCATGGAAGATTTGGTTACACTGGGCCATAAATTCGAGCCGCGAACCTGGAATCAGACGCAGCGCAACAGCCGGTGCCTCATCCGACTGCGCCAACATGCGCCCGCACACAGAGAAAGCAACATTTAAAAAAAAAAAGACGATAACACTCTCAGCATTAAAACTGAGGACACATTCTGTTCTGCTTCCAGCTAATGCAATGTACATATTTAATGCTCTGCTGGTATTTCGTACTGACAATTTCTGATAGAAAACCTGCAGCAGATATATTTTTTCGAGAAGCTGTGGTTGTTGCAGGCACATGAAAGACGAACCTTTTTCTTATTACACTGGAGAGCGTAGAGCAGTGCCGCCCGGTTCGCAAGAGGTGCAGGTTCGAGTCTTGCAACATCTGGAGTTTTGATCGCAACAGAACATCGTTACGAGAACTCGTTATTTCGTTTTGAAACCGGGAAGTCTGCTAACTAGACACAACATCGTGCACCTGTAGGAATAGGCTCTGACCTATTTACCTCGATCGCAAGTTTGACGCTAGCGACTGAGGCGTGGGGAAAGTAAAAGAGCGACACAGAAAGTCACAACCGTAGAGAAAAAGGCTGAAAACAAACTGACAAGAACAGACGCGCCGACGACTGCTCTGGAAAAATGTCGACTACGAAATGTTGAATTTGTTCATGCAACCATCCATTTTGCCTATTCCGGACACTAGCGAACCACTGTGTGATGGGTAGCATCAGTTCAGAAGAGGCTGAATCCAAGCGAATTGTGGAGCTTACATGGAATGTAAACCAACCTACAGACTAAACCGTTGTTAGAATGGCAGATGATGGGCGATGCACTTCAAGCAGTTCTTCTTAAAGAGCAAGTGTTTGGAATTCTCCATCAAAGTACTACAGCTCCGATGTTGTAGATAGAGGACGGGCCCATCCATGGACAGGACTGCACACTGCACAAGAGACGCTACAAATACAGTGCACGAATGAACCAAGAAAAACTAGTGAAAGAAAAGCAGTAGAAGCTGCGCCTAGCTCTTGATTCTACGCTACATAGCTATTCACAAAGATTTTGATACTATCAGATATCTTCTCGCTTTTCAACGTACAATTTTCTTCAGAAAAAAAGGCCTTCAGAGCGGAACAGTTGCTGTGCGCTGTGGCATGGGTGAACTACAGGAAGTTTTACAAGCGTGGAGTTTAATGTTTTATTTATCTTGTGTTCTTTCGTGGAGGAGAGTCGGCTGAGGCAACGACTGTCTTGCCACGATTTTAAAATTCTGGTTCGGATTTAAGGCTTGGCCAACCTAGCCCTTCATCCTCTGTGGTCGGCGATCTAGTGCTGGACATTTCTGGGGTGGAAAGAGCACTGAGTTGGGCATCAGTTGGTCACCACAAATCATTGTATTGGCTCCACGACATCCCGTAGATTCTTCAGGAGTGGGTGTGGCGGGAAACTGCAACAGTAGGTCACAACTTTGCGTAGACTCCTTTTGGAAAATATATGTTGAAGCTACAAATAAGGAGCTTGGCCATGAAGGTGATCGTCCAGCACAAGGAAGAAATCGCAATGTGAATACGCCGCAGATCCGGAATATCATCGAGAAGCGAAAAATCTCAAATCCGAGGGTCTCCTGAGAAAAATCGCCCGTGATGTCGGTGTCAGTCTCATATCGGTGCATCGGATGGCCAGAAAAGAAAAACGCGGACTAAATCCCTACAAGTTCCACAAAGTCCAGCTGCTGATGGACAAGAATACGAGCGAACGGCTCCGTTGATGCCGACAGCTCAAGCTGCGGGCAGCAGGTCGCGTGTGGGAGCGAACACTTTTCACGGACGAGAAGCTGTTCCCCGTGGAGTAGGTTCACAATCCCCAAACCAGCAGTATCTGATCTGGAGGGGCTCCAGCCGTCATTTCCATCGCCAAACATTGTCAAAATCCGCAGACGCTCGTGGTTTGGGGAGGAATCTACAGCAGTGGAAGGATCCCCTGGTTTTTGTGCACGGAGAAGTAAAAAGTAAATGAAGGTGTGTACCGACGGGAATCTTCGAACACAGGGCGAAAAGCACGCCAGCGCAGTGCAAGGCAATCTCCGTACTTCATCATGTCTGCGGAATGGTCGCCGCACTCCCCGTATTTGAGTCAGACGAACTACAGCGTGTGGTCCATTTTGAAGGCCAGGGTCCCTGCCAAGCGCAACCACAGCATAGAGGCCCAGAAGGAATCTCTGCGCCGGCTGTGGGAACGACTGTCTCCAGAAGACCTGCGGCCCATCGTTAAAAACTTCAAGCGTTTTCACGATGGGCCGCAGGTCCAAGCGTTTTGACTTCAGTATTCGCGCCAAAGGGGGCCACCTCCAATCCGGTCGAATATGTTGCCTAATGTCTATGTTGTTACCATTTGTGTATTGATGATTGAACGGCCTGCCGGCCGCCAAACGCCTGGTTGGGGCTTCGCCCCAAACCCGAAGAATAGAACACCCCGAACGTCTTCTTGTCCTCTTTAGGCCTTCTCTCATTCACTACAGTAAAAAACGGTTTTTGCTATATAGAATGGTATAGCAGAATATGGTAGGGTAAAGCCCTCAAAACTGCTCCTATGGTGCCTCACCCTCTATTGCACGTACGCTATTCATTCTTTGAAGTACTCGTTCTATTTATTAATTATGGTCCCCGTTTAGTGGTTCTATTACTGAACGCTTTACTGAACCCCCTTAACTGGTGTTCTCTTTATTGGCTCCCTTACTGGTCCCCTTTGAGTGGTCCTTCACTGGTACCCCATTTATTGGTCCTCTTCACTGGACCCCCACTCCTTCACCGCTCCCCATTACTGGTCCCACCTTCACTGGTTCCCCTTTATAGGTGAACCCTTTACAGCCCCCCCCCCCCTCCACCACCGGTCCCACCCTCACTGGTCCCTCTTCAGTGGTTCCCCTTTATTGTCACCCTTTTCCAGGGTTTACTGCCCCCCCCCCCCCTCTTCGTCGGCCCCTACTACTGCTCCCACCTTCACTGGACCTCGCTTTACTGGTCCCCTCTTCACTGGTCCGGTACCCCCTTTATTGGTCCCCTCTTCACTGGTCCTCCTTTATTGGTCAACCCTTTACCGGTCCCTCCTTACTGGACCACCATCCTTCACCGCTCCCCCATTACTGGTCCCAACTTCACTGGTAACACGTCGTCTGAATCCGGACAGGCCTTTCGCGACATCAGTGACACCTCTTCTGAACCCAGGCACTTGGTGAACGACGTCGGTTGTATATGTTCTCAATCTGGACGTGCTTTGAGCGACATCGTTGACACGTCGTGTGAATTCGGAACCCCTGGCACGACACTGGTGACACGTCGTCTGAATCCGGACAGGCCTTTCGCGACATCGATGACACCTCTTCTCAACCTGGACGTCCTTTGTGCGCCATTGGTGACATGTCTTCTAAACCCAGACACCTGTTGAACGACGTCGCCCTCTCAACACGACGTAGGTGACACTACATAACTACAATCCCCCTCCCATCCCCACACTTTCCCCCAACACACTCCTCCAGCAATTCTGTGTAAACAAACAAATACACACAGACCGTTCTCGCTTATATATAGTAGAATTTTTAAAAAACCTTCATCGCGTTATTTTGGAACAGCTCATATTATATTTATTAGGTCGTCCCATAAGTCCCCGCCGTTTTTTTCAACGATTCACTGTAGATTTCGCCGGCGGTCTCTTGCACAGCGCTGCATAGCTTCCGAAAGAGAATGATTTGCCCTATCAGAACATGCATTGCATTTCTTTTTTCCTAATGAATTTTGTCAATTTTTAGGTCGTTGAAGTGAAAAGTGAAAAAGTGAAAAAGTAGCCATTTGCGCACTTGTTCTCTCCGCTTAGGTTTGTAATTTTTTGCGCAGTTTTTTATAGCGCTTGGAAGGCAATGTTCTGTACTACAAGAATATGTGTTGGTTCTATTTGCTCGTTTGTCATTTATTGATTTTTAGGCCATCAAATTGGGAATTCCGACTTTCCCGTCCGAATTTTTACCAAAACTACGGTTCTGTGGTTCAAGTTTTTTGCTTGGTGTTACATGTCGTTTGAAAGAGGATATCTTGCTCAGTTAGAATTTGTGTCGCGTTTATTGGCTCACGCTGATTTCTATCGAATATCAACAACTGAAAAAGGAGAAGGAGTTGTTGGTGAAGACGATTTTTCTCTTTTTGGCATTTTGTTGATATTCAAAAAAAAATCAATAAACGCGACACATGTTCTTATAGAGCAAGACATATTCTTTCGAATGACATATAACACCAACCCAAAAAGTCCAACCACAGAGCAGGAGCTGTCGGCAAAATAACCATCCTCCTTCGGACGTCCCAATTTGATGACCTAAAAATCAATAAAGGACAAATGAGCAAATAGCACTAACAAATGCTCTTGTAGTACAAAACACTGTCTTCCAAATGCTATAAAAAAGTGCGCGAAACATTACAAATCTAAGCGGAGAGAACAAGTGCGCAAATGGCTACTTTTTCACCTTTTCACCTTTCACTTCAACGACCTAAAAATTGACAAAATTCACGATAAAAAAGGAAATGCAATAAGGTTCTAATAGAGCAAATCATTCTCTTTCGAAAGCTCTGCAGCGCTATGCAAAAGATCGCCGGCGAAATCTGCAGTGAATCGTTGAAAAAAAAACGGCGAAGACTTATGGGACAACTTAATATATTATTGTTCATTTATTTATTTATTTAATTTATATTGAAGTCCTTGATTTTAGTTAATTTGTCTGAATAGTTCGGTGCGTAGTAATGGCTGTTAAACCTCTAGGTGGAAGGTATTTCTCTTAAGAGACGGTCACAACATTGCAGTTCCACCCTGCTGTAGTAGTCGAGAAGAGCCAGAAAAGTCTCTAGCAACGTTTCCAGCCGCAACACGTGTCTTTTCTGACAGTGATGTCATTATGCGAAGTGCTGATAAGACTCGCTGACACCTGCAAACCAAGGAAAATGGGGCGAGAAGTATTGTGGTGAATTCTGTGGGCTCGGTGTTAAGAAACAGTCAGTTTTTTTTTTAAGTTTCAGGGAAAAACGTGTCGCTCTACATCGTGGTCAGAATTTGTTTAAACTAGGAGTTTCTTTCCATGTTCCTCCAAAATTGTGCTGAATGTCTTAAAACTATGTGAATACAGTATTCCTCTAAAATCCGGTTGTAAAGGAGATGTTTAGCTGAATTTCTTCGAGCTGCACGTGGTGGCACAATCGGAAAAGGCGCCAGCTGTTGAAAGCATCGCGAATCGAGGTGCTTGCCCGAGCTGACCAAGCCTTCCGTCCCTGAGGGGTCCATGATTATGTACCAAACCTGTCTGAGAGGAATGGAACACTGAGTTGTGCATCGGCTGAGAGCCGATGATGTCATTAGCCAAATACGCATTCGAATTGGATCACGATATCCTATAGAAGTTCGTTTTAGCGTTCCCGCTATAAAACGAGATGAGGTGGGAGTCACGCTTTCGAAATTTGGTATTCACGATGGTGAGGTCATGTGAGTCTGCATACTCAAGTATACGCTCACCATCGGCGTTGCGTGACCCATAGCCAAATCCACCTGACAGCTATAACCGTCTTTCGCTGCTCCGACGGTCTTTCGCTGCTCCGACGTCCTATAGAAGTGGAACGCAGAGCGCATACCTAGGGGTTATGATCAATTTGCTGAAAGCACCAGTTCGACACTGACTATTTGAACGTGGTGAACTACCACCTTCGTTGTTCTTCTGCAATTCTTGGAACGTATAAAACAGAAATCTTTCTTGACACACTCACGATTCTCATTCAAAGGAAGATCAGCAAAAAAACATTTACATCACGTCTTTGAACACACATACACTTGTCCAGCTAGAAATACCCATGATCTAGCTTGTTTTGTATCGCCGTTTTCAAGATGTAGAGTTCGATGTTTCTCAAATGCCTCTGCTTCTCCAGGAACGTGAAGCGCAGTTGGAGGAGGTGCCGACTGTCGCGTGCACCAGATATCAGATCCCTTGTTCGGATTTCCCACCCGGACCAACCAAGCCTTCCTGCGAGGTCAAGAATTTGGTACCAGACTTGTCTGGGAAGGTTAAAACGCTGACTTGTTCATCAGCTGGCCACCGCAAGTCATTTGATGCCAAATGCGCATTCGAATAGTCTCCCGTAAAAGTAGAATGCATGGAGCGTCCCAAAATTGAGTAACGCCATGCTTTATCGTCCTCTGCTTCTCCAACCGGCCGCATATTTTATGCAACTCTTTCCCTCGAATGCATGAACGGATCTTAACACCATTTGAGAACGGTGGGTGAAGCATGTGAACGTAGCTCAGCTGGGCAACCTTATCCGTGGTTACTTGTTCCCGATGGGGTGCGGCGTTGTCGAAGAGGAGGACCTTCTTGACGCGCTGCGACTGAATAAGAGCGAGTCGCCGGCCCAACTCTTCTATTTCGCTCACTATGGCTTGGAATTCATCGTAGTGCTCTTGGGAAACAGCTTCCGGTAAAGCGATCCACGGGCGCAGACCCAAAAGCTCCAAAGGTGCTTCTCGGAATGAACATCTCGCCGAACGAAGGTCGGTAACGGGTCGACAGGCCTCACCCAGACTCGCTGCTTAGCAGGGTTAAGGTAGAAGACGTACTTCTCATCTTGCGTGAATATTGAGCCCAGGCTGCTCGGGGTTGGGAATTGGGCGAGATTTGCGCGACACAGGTCGACTCGTCAGACAGGGGTTTCGGTACGAGACAAACTGGGGGTATTGGCATGCTTCTGGAAAGGGCGGAAGTGGTAACTTCTCAGATGGGCTTCAATAAGTAGCATACAAACATACAATTACGACAAGCCCCAAACCAGACTCCAGCCACGAGATATATGGATACGGCACGTTGAGTCTCATTAATTTTGGTCCTCCCTAATACATTGCCGCAAAGTGTACATTTATGACAATTTTCTCTCTTACGACAAGGCTTCCATCACCACTCGAGAATATTTCGCTGGTACATCACTTCGTATGCTTGAAGATCGATTGGCGTTAGATCTTGTTGTGACGTTGATGGTAGCTGGTAGCCTAGAGCTGAAGAGCCAAGACTGCAAAATAGGCTTTTTTCAATCTGACGTCTCGGTGTAACCACCTTCTCCAGAGGTTTATGGAAGTAGTCGAGATATTGGTGAGCCACCCTCTTCTAATGGAAGCATATTGTGTGATTCAAATGTTTAATGTAGTTTTAGGCATTTGTTTTGTCATAGAACGTACAGTAACGGACATGCCGTTCCGTCCAACCAGCACAGCGCGAAAGATGAAGAGCGGTGCAAAAGCGCGCCGGAAAGTGCCGCTTTCCGCTCGCCACGCATCGCGTCTTAGGCAAGAGCGCGGCATCCTCGACTTCTGGATGTTAGGCTGATGGAAGGAGCCTATCCACGCGTTTAGAAGATCACGGCCTACTGTTCCTAGCTAACTGCCGGCATGGTGCGCTATGTGAGCAATGCATAGGCCCGGCAGAACTAATCCAGTGGCCGCGACCGCCCGCAGAGTGACGTTAAGCTGATGGAAGGAGCCCATCCATGCCTTTGGAAAAGCATGGACTGCATGGGTTGGACGGGGCGGCATGTCCGATACTGTAGGTGAGAGGATAGCCTAATCACGAAGGAAACCCATAGGATTCCATGAAGACGACACATAAGGATCAGAGAAAACCAAGCGATTTGTGCATTAGGAGCATTAGGAAAAAATAAGCATGACATAAATTACGGAGGGCGGAGTCACCCAATTCCTTTTGGGATGCGCCACGCACTCCACTTCTACGGATGTCGTGGAGGCGATATGAATGCATATTTGGCCTATGCAATGACTTGTAGTGGCCAGTGAATGAAGATTGTCAGTGGTTTATCCTTCTCAGACAAGTCTATTACCAATTCACCAACCACGGAGGGATGGAGGGCTTGGTTGGCCTGGGCGGGAAATCCGAACCAGGAACCTGGTATCGGGTACATGCGGCAGTCTGCATCTCCTCCGACTGCGCCACACGCGCCTGTTTTTTAAACAGCTGACTTATTTTGTTTCCCTTATGAATCCCCTTTCTTCTCGTAGCATATGGTTCGAACTGACATAAATGAATAAATAATCCACTTTGACCGGCGGCTTCATAGGCTAATTTTGTTGTAGAGTCGTTTGAGGCTGGACGCTTGCCTTTTTTTCGAGGAAAAAATTAGCGTTTCAGAGTTTCGAAGTTTGTCCAGTCACTGTGGGCGTTGTTAAGGTGACGAAATTCGTATCGAGCAGTTCTGCTCGTGATCATAAACGCCGTTTTATTACCACGCAGTGATAAAGCATCTCGGTGCCCTTCGCCGTCTATGCTAAGCGATGCTCGTTATTGCACTTCTTTTCATAGTACTAGGTAAGTGCTGTCGATCACTATGACGTGACTGTCCTTACTGCTAAGTCGTGACGGCCCCCTAGATCCGCGATACAGCTCACTAACCCAGGATTTCAGGCGAAGCAGCTGCCCAGGGAAGACAGTTTCGTTCTTGTGATCCCATTCAGCTCCAACGATGTCAGGCAGTCTTCAACGACGAGTTGAAAATCGACGGTGAGCCCTTCTGAAACTTCCCATAACTCGTTCCATCTTTGGATGTATGGTTCTCCCGAATGACGACGTGACATATGGCCTATGTAGTTTCAACCACTAATTCCAGCTTCACTCGGGCCGAAGACGTACAATGATCTCAGAGCTGCAATCGAAAACAAACTGGGAATTGATAAAGCCGCTGGTCTATCCCACTCTTGCATGGCGTTTAAATACTACAAGACGTGTTTCAGGTGGGGTTTTTCCAAATTTCCCGTGTAGAGGTGACGAATTTCAGAAATTTCCATTGCCATACCATTCTTCTATCGGATTCACACGACACGTTATTTAGTTTCAAACTCTTCTCACCTCTCAAGACAGGAATCACTGATAAGGCGTCATTTTAGCTATCTTAAAACGCATTACGGCGATGATTAAGTGACATCAGCACATTTAATATTCGCTTTCGGTTTCTATTCTCGTGTCGCGTTCTATCATGTCGTTGAGGTGTACTGTTCATTCCACGTCTTCGCTTCGTTATCGGATTAGCTGCCGTATTAGAACTTCTGTCGTAAACGCGTTGGGAAGAAAATGGCAATGTCTCCAAACCGATATTCTCCCGTGGCTAAAATGTTTTCCAAAATAGTGACTTTTTTTACATTCTTCTATCTTTGAAGGTACATTCCAGTGCTAACTAACAATTAAATCATTTGCATACAATTTCTTTTGTGCCTACCAGGTTTTTTAAAAGATTATTAATTACAGCTGATGCTTCAATCGAATAACTGTATAGTAAACCTAGAAAGCACAGGATAAAGGATAAAGTATAAAGGACGGCGTTACTCAATCCCTTTTGGGACGCGCCACGCATTCTACTTCTACGGGATGCCGTGGAGGCGATTTGAATGCGTATTTGGCCATACAATACTTGCGGTGGCCAGCCGATGAACAAGTCAGCGCTCTATCCTTGCCGGAGAAGTCTGGTACCAATTCACCGACCCCGGAGGGATGGAAGGCTTGGTTGGCCTGGGCGGGAAATCCGAACCAGGAGCCTGGTATCGGGTGCAAGCAACAGTCGGCGCCTCCTCCGACTGCGCTACACGCGCCCTATAAGTAAGCCCAGAGGAATAAGAAAGTGGTAAGAAACTGCCCACGTTTCAAGAACGTCGAACTTGTAGGCTAACAATTAAATGCTCTAGTTTCTTCCAGCAGCTCGACAAACACTTCCTTGAGGGAATGCTTAAGTAAGGGACAAACTAGCGACTATAACGGACCATAGAGTAAGATCTATCCTAGAAGACGAGGCGATCCTTTAAAACCTTTCTCACGCCTTGTTCACTTGCATTTATCACTAGCGGGGCAGTAGAGCTGCCACTCCACAGGCCTACAAAAATGCAAACTATTCTTGCTGATAAAGGACGTTGCCGCAAGCGTGGTAGATTGATTTACAACCATCGGAAGTTAAGGACCGAGAAAGAACCATATTTCTCACAACTCGTTTAGTTTTACCAGAGGCCCTTATGTGCGCACAAGCGCTTGGATTTTCATAAGAATGCTCCGGCCGATCTCTTCTCCAAGCCGTATCCGTAACAAGTCGTAAAAAACATAATATTTTGTAATCTCCAGCTTCTCTCTTCTTGGAACCTAAGCATGGTAAGTTTCAGCTGTATATGAATATTAGCACTCTGCCAAACACGAGGTTGTCGGGGATATTTAATTCGGCCTGACGTTTCGCCTGAGAAGTCGTCATCAGAGGCCTAAAAGTAGCGCAAGGTTTCTGATGTACAATTTACTCGACCAAACATTTAGTCGCTCTTGCGGTTCCAACATTAGTCTAAGGACGGCAGCGGAGTCTTGCGGGTACCGCGGACCAGTCATGACAAACGCGAGGGTTACTGTACGCAATACTGCGTACTTTTGCTGGCAATTGCGACCTATAAGAATGTCAGAGATGTAGTAAGCAAAACGCTTTTTGTTTTGAGAAGAAGTGTTTTCTAAGCCAAGTTAAAAGTTCTTGAGTATAAGCTCCAAAATCTAATAGAACACTCCTTATAACTCACCAGTTCTGCAGCATTTTGCGTTTGCTCTCACTTTTGTCGTTCCACATACAATAAAAGTTCCTCAATTGACAAGCAGCTTGAAGATAATGTGGTAGTCCTTGCAATGACAGCATCCCCTCCGATGCCTTTTTGAGTCCCGGAGGTCTGTCCGATGTAGTTATAGCTCATACTCAAAAGAACGGTCTGCTTTGTTGTTGCATTTCTGTGCAAGGGTTTTCCCTAAACCTCACACAGCTAACTTGTGGCTGGAAGGCCAAGAAGATTTGCACTGCAATTAAGGTTGCCTAATGTCGTGCTAAGGTTTTTTGTGTTACGTTTTGAGTGCAGGATTCCATACGCCTCCATTTGTCGACACTAGCGGTGATTATATTGTTGGTTGTCAAGCTCTTTCATGAACAGAAATTATACACCATCCTATTGTATTCTTAGCATGTAGATTCGTTCAAAAAAATGTTTCCAAATAGATGAACCATAATCGGCACCCATCTATCAGCTTTTGGCACTGCGGGTGAGAGCCGCAGTGAACTACGGCAGCCCTCGGGGCTCCGCGACAACTCGTCCGTGCCGTGGCTTCCACCACAGTGGCAGCGTGGGTCCCCACTGCGAAGGGAGGGATATGGACGAGTTCTCCGGTGCTGCCGCGAGACTCTGTAGAGGCTCTAAGACCTCTGACACAAAGCATGGATGGGAAGGATAAACTCACTCATGAATCCACCTCAGCTGGGGCGTAGTCGCCTTGTTGTCAGTAGGCCATCAAGGCGATTGCGTCGTACTGGGCAGTCACCGTAAAGGTCTAATTCTATGGCCTGCACACCGCCTACTATTCGTCCTAGAGGTCGTAATGTGCAACAAATAGAAGAAATTTTCTTGTAATGGACGGACACTCATTCCGGTTGTTCACTTCTGGACTCTTAGTAAGAATCCAGTATGCATATAATGCTTTACTCGCAGATACTTCCTTCCCAATAGCCAGAATTCACAATATTTTGTGATCAGCATGAGCTGCAGAAGGTCAGATCTGCAAACCATTCGAGGCTATTTTCTCGAAGCCATTCACAGCGTGTGCCGTACAACTATGCATGTAGTCTGAGGAGTTCGCATCAGGAGGAATAGAACTTGAAAATGAATCGATTTCTGGTAGAGCATTGTTCCTTCAACGTGCGCTTAAAGAAACTTGAACAGACAAAGACTAGAAAATTAATATAAATCAGAAAATAAGGTCAATCAAAAAATAGAAAATCCTCTAGCAATCCATGAATGCTTTGAGAAAGCCACGTTCTACCAAACTAAGTAGTCGTACATTATAAATATTTGAATTCATGGAGTTTATGTACCATTTATCGGTTCAAGAATGATTTCTGGATTACTCGTTCTTAAAGGTTCATACATTGTGCACATATTTCTGTTGGGTCGGGTGTTTGCGCAGTCGGATGAGGCAGTACATTTCCTTTCAAAGTTCTTGGCTTCGATATTCCGACCAGGCCAACCAGATCCCCAATGCTTTTAGGGTCTGAAAATTGGTACCAGACTTGCCTAGAAAGGGCAGTACACTGACTGACTAGCCCACTGGTTGGCCACCTCCACAACGTACAGATCAAGTACGCATTCATATTGCCTCCACGGCATCTTGCAGAAGGACCGCCTAACGCCACTTTGATCCCTTATCCTTACGTTTCTGTTTCGCCTGATGTAGTGCCCAAATCTTCTGTTATAACAGATTAATGAAAAAAGTATTATAAGTTTTTAGCCAAGAGTGTAAAATTGGCAAGGAAGTGGAAGGAAGCGTCATGAAATAGACGAAAAATGAGACAGAAACTGTCATGAGGTCTTGTTTTATCTAACAAGATGATTTCTTTCTATCAACATTCGGGTAAGACCCAGCCGTGGTAAGCAATGTCGAGGTTTGACTTTCGAAAAACTCAACTTTTCTTTGAGTCGTCGGCTACCAACTACCTTCATACAAGGGAGCGTCCATGCAGGATTTCCGATGCTCAGATGTATTTTATGTATATCACCAGTTGGACAAATGTGTACACATATTTGGTTTTCCTCCAACATCCTCCTTGATAATCCATCCAAGAGTTTCGGATACTTGGCCGAATACATTCTGTTTAACAGGCTCTGTAGTGCGACTTCAAGACAGTTTTTTCCAGAAATTTTTCTAATTTATATGATAAAGAGGATCTGAGGATCTGACGTACTTCAAAAGACATCCTCTTATCAATAACAAGATGTCTTCTTTCTATCAACATTCGGGTAGGACTCCGTCATGCCTATCGGCGGGCCTCGCACCTGCGCGCTTCGCGCGATGTTGCAGTATCACTAAGCTAAGGACAATCACATCGAGCTAGCTGCTCTACTTGTACAGCTTTTTCCCTACCTAAGAGTACAAAAGGCTCGTAGTACGTATGGTATATAGTGTGACAGGGCGATCTATTGGTTCCTCACTACTGGTCCTCCCTTAGTGAGACGGTCCCCCATTACTGGGTACTGGTCCCCCTCAACAACCCACTCTTAGCGGACGACGTCTTCGACACGCCTTTTGAATCCCCAGGCACATTGACGACGTCTTCGGCACGTCTACCTGAATCCCCAGACACGTTGAGCGACGTCTTTAGCACGTCTTCTGAGTCCCAGGCACGTCATGCGACGTATTCCGTCTTCTATTCTGCACGTCTTCCCTGGCATGTAGAAGACGTCCGGGTGTTTTCCGCTACTTTCGCGCCCCGTAGTTTGATCAGTATCGATTGACGGTGATCGATGCTTCAAAAACAAAGTTCAGATTCGTGCTCAGCGACCTCGACTACCCCTGGGACTAAAGTTTCGGACCGCCTGGACGACATCCACAAAAAAATCGACAGTTTGATCAATATCGATTGATGGCGATCGATACTTCGAAAACGAACTTCAGATTCGTGTTCAGCGACCTCGATTGCCTCAGGGCTGAGTTCCCAGGCAGGGAGCAGACATCTGGGTATTGTATTTTCACTATATCGCTATTATCGTGTCGTAATTTTCCCCCCGATTTTCCCCGTATTTTATGACAAATTTCTGCGGCGACGCCGATCGATACTAAGACTCAGCGCTTAGCGCGTTATTATAGAGTATGATTGCGTAGAAGACGGTCGACCATATAGGAACGAGCAAAATGCGATGACTCCCCAATCCAATTTTCAATTTCCCAATTTTCAATTTTGCGAGTATTTTTTGTGACAGGTAAGCGTATACTGTATTAAGAATTTCGTGCCTTTTGAAAGTGGTGTTACTAAATTTTGAAGAACTAAACTTAGAGTACAAAAACCGGAAATTTAGAAAGAGAGCTAATCCTAATCAGTGGTTCACAAATGACTTAAGAACGTTTCATTGTCTGTTGTGAGATATCTGGCACATTTGTGGAAGCATGACTATACGGTTCGGAATAAGTAAGGATAAACGACGGTGTTGCTCAATCCCATTTGGGATGCACCACGCATCCTACTTCAACGGGATGTCGTGGAGGCGAATTGAGTGTGTGTATGACCAGGCAATGGCTTGCAGTGGCCAGCCGATGAACAGGTCAGCGCTTTGCCCCATGGACAAGTCTGGTAACAATTCACCGACCTCGGAGAGATGGTTAACCTGGGCTGGAAATCCGAACCGGGAACTGGTATCGTGTGCACGCGACAGTCGGCACCTCCTCCGACTGCACCACGCCCGCCAACTATAAGGTTTACCCTGGAGATTCTAGCAATATCAAGAGCCGATCTTTTTATACCGTAAAAACCACGACTCATCAAAATATGTGATCTCTTGCCTTCGTTCATATACATTTGAATTTGGTTTTGTTAACTCGGATTTTCAGTAGCCGCGACGATTATGCCAGCTGCGCCAGCAACCCATTGGGACTGTTGATCGACCAGAATGGGTATTCATTTGGTTCTCTTGAATTTTTATATTAGCCGTTTCATTGCGCAAGTTTCATGCTGTTCAGAATAGCTTGCGCTTTCGTGCTATGTTTGCAACCGATAAAATTTCAGAACAGCGACGGGAATTACGCAAGATCAGGCATTCGGATACACGAAGATCTTCAATCAGTTCGACTTCTCTTGTGGAGCAGGATACGCTGGTACCGTTAGCTTCCGTCCAACACGAATTGTTGCGAAGAATTGCTGTTTAAGAATTCACGAACAACGACGAATGTGCCTCGACCGTGTTTCTGACTGGTGTGGCGGACATGAGGAAGTGCGACAGCAATTTTGCTTCGTCAATCATCAGAGACACCAATCCGGTGAACACCTGCGCGTGAGTGAGATTTTTCGTGATCCTCCGTTCGTTTTGTACGTGTTCATTTTTTTGTTTTTTTTTCGTGTGCCAGCGGAAAATCTTCCTCAGTCCTTCGTTTCCTTTTCTGAAGAGAAGCGTGTCCTTTATTCTCTTAATGCTGCATTCACACAGTAAATGCTAACCATAGTTGAGCTCTCGAAATTTTTCGGATATTCAAATGATTAGCTGAAAACTTCGAGTATCCGAATTCGAATATATTCGAAAAAGCGGTTTTCTAAATATTTAGACTCGAATACATTCGAAAAACGCAATTTTGGAATAATCGAAATCGACTACAACCGACAAACGCGACAACTTTTTTGAATACTCGAGTTCAAATATTCAAATTGGAATGCAAACCATTTGAGTCTTCAGTAATCATTCGAATAGGTTATTCCGCGCAACTACAATGCTAAACTAGGCTATATAATAGGACTTAAATCGCCCACACATCTTTTGTGTATAATCATCATTAAGAATAGGCATACACCTCTGAAATAGATTTAGAAGCTAAATCTTGAAATAGTGTTTCTTGAAATTTGTAACAATTCTAGACGAGAACAATGTGAATTGCTTCTTACGAAAAAACAGAACCGCAGTGTGTAGAGCAGAACAGCGAAGACATCCACCCATTTGTGACTTTTCCTTTAGAAAAAAAATACAAAATGCTCGCAATTCTTCTTACATGTGACGGAGTTCTTTTCTAAAACCTCAACATTGATAGCTTTCTGGATTCTACCTAAGGCCCCGTTTATACTTCATCGCGGCGCGACGCGATGGCCACGCAATGAGGCCAAATTGATCGATCGCGTCGCACAATCAATATGGCCACTATACGTGGCATCGCGTCGCGCCGCGACGAAGTATAAAAGGCCCATGCACACTTCTGCGACACCGCGGCGCGGCAAAAGGAGCGACGGCCACCTCCGCGAAATCCGGCGGTCGCGGCGGGGTCGCATTAGGGCATCGTTATAGGCAACGAGACCGACGTCCCAGTGCATGTCGCGCCGCCAGGAAAGATTTGAACCATTCCAGCCTGCGGCACTCGGCGCGACATCGCCGGCGATAGCCGCCGCGACAGCCGCAAAAGTGTGCATGCCCTCCTCTGCGACACGTGTCGCTGTGTCGCGCCGCGCCCGTCGCGGCCCTATCCTTCATCATGGCCGTGTCGCGCTGTCGCCGAAGTGTGCATGCGCCTAAACGGGGCCTAAGTGAGATCTTTTAGCTTGTTCAGTATTTCGCTACGGCTGTCTATTTGAGGCATAAGTGTGCATATTTCTAGCGCTAGTTCTTAATCTGAAGGCAGTGAAGATATCCTGAACGATTTTTCTAGACTCTAGTCGGGAATGTGAGCAGTATTTAGAACTGGGAAAGCGACCGCCAATCAGGCCGCATCGAATGGGCGTGCCACTCAGAGTGGGCGTGTGATCGACTGCTGCTCCAATTGGCTATAATTGACTGGAGCGTGCGCGCCTCCCAATACTGCCCACATTCGCGACACAGACTCAATTTTTGATCAAGGCTTGAGCACGTTCACCAGACGTGTTCTTTCAATTATGTTTTCGGCTGTAGTTTTTGAAACACGTTCTCACTGCTTATCTTCGCTACCACTAATGACCGTTACAGATGTCGTTGCAGAAATTATATGGCGTTGAAGGCATGACTGTTCCTTGTTCGATTGTTTTTCTATGTTTGCTATAAAAACTCTGCGTGATTGAGAGTTCCTCAATACTATTAGGCTGGCAACTATAATAAATTCGTGGACTCATTCATAGTCACTTCTTCTAGCAGAGATTATCATGTTATTTGGGCGTCAATTCTGTTGCTCTTTCCACTGTTTGAAACGATTTAGCCTGCACTTCCCGCAACTACTTTTGTTGTCCTGCTATTTTGATTCAGTGGAAATTTTTTCAGTCTGGAATGAAAGGACACAGAGTCAACATTTGCGATCGCCTTCTCCATGAGTACCAGCTCGGCCATTCTGCAGCTGAAGCCCGGCAGAACATATGCGCAGCTGTAGGAGGCGAAGTTGTCCAACCAACGATCTACAGTGTTCAAATGGTTCAAGAAGTTCCGTGAGGGCAACGTTGAAACTGAGGACAAGCGACGTACCGGACGACCGATTGCCCTTAACCGTCGAGCTGTAATTAGCGCCATGGAAGGAAATCCGAGCTTGCCAACTCGTATGTTGGCGGTCGACTTTAGTCCCCACATACCTCTATGGAGATGATTCTGCACAGCGTTAGCTTTTCTATAAAACTCTGTAAATGGATGCCCCACGCGTTGACCCTTTCGCAGAGGAAGAAGCGTGTGGATGCCGCGAAAGAATTGCTGGAACGTCACAAGCAGGAACTAATTCTTCATCGATTGGTAAAGTGTGATGAAAAGTGAATTCCGCTGGATAATCGTCAGCGTTCTAGCCAGTGGCTTAGAGCAAAACAGAAGCCACTGCCAACGCCTAAGCCTGACCCTCACCAGAAGGAGGTGATGCTCTCCGTTTGGTGGTGTCGGGAAGGTCTTATCTTCTGGGAACTCATCGAGACTGGTTCCAGCATTGATGCCGAAGTCTATTCTACTTAGCTTGACCGAGTGCAGGCTGAACTCCACCAGAATCGGTTCCGACAGCTCTTCAGGAGTGGCATTATCCTTTAGCAGGACAACGCCAGACCACATTTCGCAAACCGGACTCTTCAAAAAAAAATCGAAGAGCTTGGCTGGGGCGTCTAACTCATCCACCTTATAGCCCGGACTGTGCGCCGAGTGACTACCACCTTTGTTCGCTCGCTGCAGCATTCCTTGGCTGGAAGACGATTCATCAATGTGGACCAGATCAGAATGCACCTCCAAGGATTTTTCGCTTCAAAACCTCAAGAATTCTACCGCCGTGGGATCTCCCAGCTACCTGATACTTCTGAAGCAGTTCTGCATTCCAACGGATCTTACTTTGATTGAATTTGCTACTTATTTCATAGTAAACACTTTTGCTGAAGGTGCTTGATAGTCCACGAATTTAGTTGCCGACCTAATACATGATTTGTGGCTGCAGTGTGTTCGGAATGCCACTGATCGGTGTTCTATAGGTATCCCTTGGTTTTGTATAAAATTCAGTTGCATCCGTGATGCATACAGGAACCGTTGCCGGTACTAATGAGCCAATTAGTTTAACTTGAGCTGCAACACTCCTTATGTTTGAAAAAGAATGCGTGTTTCTCTTTTTTTTTTGCTCGGTGCTAAATCGCATTCCAACCCTTACGTGGAACAAAGAATAAACTTCTTCTGTATCTTCGAGACCATTATTCGTTCAAAAAAGCCACAGGTCCCATGCATTTACAGGTACGTTGAGGTGGCGAAGCAATGCTATATGACGACGTTCAGCAGGATGTGTGGTCAGTATCCAGAAGTGGTTTGGTGGGGATGTAACTACGAACGCGTCGGAACACAGACGAACTATCCCCAATGCGACCAGATCTTCTGTTCATGTAATTTTTATTTCTAACCCCTTTAAAACTGACACCTATTCAGTAATTGAAACCGCTGTTTTCAGACAGTGATCCGGGCAACCGTTAGTGACGAAGAACCGCTGCTCCTCAACATCAGCAGTCGTTTGTAAACAAACAGCTTCCAGCAGAAGTTATTATTATTACATATTTACTTGAACCCTTTTCAAAATAAACATCAATGACGAATTAATCACGGCTTTCTCTCTAGGTATTCACAGTTTGTATGTTGTAGCCTATGGCATTGATTCACATGTCGTTTGTTCAGAATGTTTGAAGCGAGTTTCACTTTTCCAGGGCTTGTTCACAGCCGATTTCGCCTCAGTACAGGAGTGCGCCATGCGATTGTATTATTCTTCAATGAAGCAGTTGATAGTTGAATGATCACATCAATTGATCTGAACCACTATCCGAATGAATAATTTTCGGATATTCGATTCGAATGTCCCGATCCGAATCATCCTACAAAACGGAGCACCGCGAAATTTTCCGATCGAACCATCCAATTATCCGAATATTTTCGATCTGTGTGATAATGAGCGCGGGATAGCGCAGTCAGAAGAGCCGTGGGCTGTCGCGCACACCCCAATCGAAGTTCTTCATTCTGGTTCCTTAGCTGCAAACCAAGCTTACCTTCCTTTTCGGGTTGCTCAAATGGTACACATTTATCTGTGAGGGATAAAACATCTATGTATCTAAGTAGGCTGACAAGTCGCTCTGAAGTCCAAATACGCATTCGAACTGCCTCCACATTACCCCCAGAAGAACACTGCATGACTTCTCCCATATAGGAATCAAACAACGCCCACCTTTATACTTGTCTTTATGTGATAACAACAAATCGGTTTTAAGCTGTCATAACGATGTTTTGCTGCGATCAAAATTTCTAGCGTCATGCGGGACTCGAACCCGCACCTCCCTCTAACCGGGCGGGGATGCTCTACATTACACCCCCGGCGCCATCTGATCGAACGCAACGTCAAAGTCGGTTTCGTTCCTGCTCAGTCCGCAACCGTGGACGAGTCGCTAGTACAAAACGTTTGGCACATCTCCAAAAAACCGTTGGCATGCAAAAACAACGAAGTCCATAAAAAATGCAAGGCTCTACTGTGACTTGAGGCTTTTGGCACTCCTCGTTTCGAGTTTTTGTAACAATATCGTATTTCCATCATGCTGTAAGGAAAGAAAAAGAGCAACGGTAGTGTCGGTCAATTCCTCTTCGGAGAGCGCCACGCCTTCTACTTCTACTACATATGATGGAGTCAATTTAAACGATGCTTAGCCTGCACCACGAAACGTGGTGGCCAGCCGCTGGGCTACTCCGTGTTAATCCTTCATAGGCAAATCAGCGAGTAATTCGCTGACCCGGAGGGATGGAAGGCTTGGTTTGCCTGGCTGAGAAATCCGAACCAAGAAGCTCGGTTCGAGGTGCAGACGGCAGCTGGCGTCTCTTCGGGTTGTGCCACCATGCGCCTTACTGCTATGACAATGGGAACTTAGAAACAGACGCGAAAAACGGTACGAGACGCCTAGAACAGAATTCAAAGTGTCGGAATCTGAGAACGGCCCTTCATGGAATAGATTTTGGCATAAAGTACTGACCTGTCAACTTAGGATGAGGCTTGGTATGATCAAAACACCACGTTTAATCGAATTTTTTTGCATTTGGAAAATAGAATGTTCAGTTGGTGCACGACGGCACTGATGGAAATCTCTGACTTATTTTAAATTTTTTTTGAAATAAGCTTCAAATTTTTTCGTTGAAAAAGTGTGGAGGTTTCTTCTTACAAGAAAAGCAATGACTTTTACCACAGGGATTCTGTGCAGCATTGAAGAACGTTTGCAGAAAATTTACACGAAACGTGACCCCCTGAACTATCGTGAAGTGTACTCCGTGATCATTCTTGATGTACAGGGGTTCACTGCTGGATAATTTGGTGTCCGGGTAATTTATCATCCCAAAAACAGCCTTACCGATCACAGAACTGCCTACCTATGAAGAACTGAATTGCCGCTTCGCACTACACTTTTCGGAACCATTGCAAAGGGTAAAAACCTGCACATAAGCCCTTTTACACCATAACTCTGTGACTGCCGTTGATTTTAGAACCAACACTGTTCACAGTTAAACGACATATCAGAACTTCTCCCTAACATTCCATTTTTCGTAGCTGCCGTTACTTTTCTTTATGAGATTCTCACCCGCGACAAAGGCACAGATAGTGCACTTGCTCTTCGTTACAGTCTCTTTTTTCCTAAAATAATATAGAAAGTGCACCGCTTCTTTGTGAAAAGACCACCCATGCTGGGTAGTCCTCGTTAGTCCTTCCGCTTCAGCAACTCGCTTTTGGTTGCTGAATTAAGAACAGCATCGTTAAAATTTTTGTCTCAATGACAGCGGCCACCAGCACAGCACCATTATGTACTTCGCTAATTATTCTGCATCAATTGTTCCTCTCTCACAAACCGCTTCTACCGAACAACTGCTTGATCAGGGTGGACTCGAACTCTCTTCAGATCCATCAACAACGTATCAGGCTGGCCTGCTGCCGAATACGGAGGGCCAACTCCTGGCAACTAACCAGTTATTAGTCGGAGCGGCACCGAACCCTTGACGCAGTGAATGTATAGGATCACGTCCAGATGCATGACTGACGTAGATCCAACGCCGATGAGATTAATTCGGATCCGTCATTTTTTTCAAACCGGGTTAAAAAGATTGTGCAAACACTGGGATTTTTGAAAAGCTCGGATCCTACGGCGATTTAGATAGGAACGCTTTTTTAACAGATCGGATTATTGAATAACTGAGATAACCGATTTTGATAAGAAATCTGACGTCCTATTCAACGTGAGGTAAGGGAATAATCTATTTGTGCCACCAGATAATTCTTAGTGGTAAACCTACTCCTATCCTAACCAATCCAAGAGACTTTTCCAAAATGCCACTAATCACACTCCTTTTAGGTGTAATTCTAGTTGGTGGTGGCCGCTTTTAAACGATTTCTCTGCTTCTTATATGCACGTGGAAATGGATAAATAAGTTTCTCGATATAAGGAATTACAATAAATGGGTTGCAACATATGAAAAAGGCAGTTTCCAGTCGGGAGGGGTAACCTAAAAAGGACCGTTCTCGAGGCAAATCTAGTAAAGGATGCCCCGCTACTAGATGTGTACCGATCAGTTCTACCGGATAAAACAGATAACATCAGTGAAAGAAACTTTTTTAGGTCAAGACAACATCAATCAATTAACGTTTTGAGTACGATATTAGATCCGTGGACACAGACAACACCACGTTCTTTACGTCATAATCATCTGCAAACTCAGACAATTTGAGGGGTGCTCTGTCCGACAATTGCGCGTAAACTACGGAGGAAGTGACAGATTTACAGATTTTGTCGGATAGATGACGGAAAAACGGTGGATTGGCGGTAATTCAAAACGGGGTTTTGAGGAGCGGCGTAGCCCTACAGATGACCGGACTTCGGTGGATTGGAGGGAATTTCAAATATCCGTTTCGAGGGTTGCGGGGTCTCGCCATTCTACAGGCTTTCTAGCTTTCTTTCCTACTTTTCGGAAAAGCCGTGCTTGATATACCGGAAAATTTGAGTGCAATCCTTATTTATGAAGACCGACAGGTGTTTCGCCATTTCTCCCCTGAATTTCCTCGTGAATCAAGTAATTACGTCGTGACGAGATCACCTGATTGGCGACATCGGAATGGGGCATAGAGGGGACATCAGCCCCTATTGGGGATGCCTTCCCAAACTATATAGGTCTCCCCAGTTTGCGTTACGCATTGTAAGCCAATTTCAGTGCAAGTGTTCACAGATCTAACTAAAGCTTTATTACTCGAACAATCAAGACAGTTGCGTTTGCAAGGCGAATCAAATGGTAGAAACTCTCAAACTATGAACAACACCAACAAACAAACAATAACGGCTTCTAACATAGAGCATCAACAAAATGCTGACGAAGAGGAGATAAAAGACGACATTCCGCAAAGAATGTAAATGTGATGAAGTTGTCGTGGTCTTCTCTTCCATTTCAGCAGCCATCAGAATTGTCCATTCGCCGCTGAAGCTCGCAGCTTTAGCAGCGGAGATATTTCCCGAAGAGGAAGCAAAATTCATTTTGCCACATTGTACATTGTCTTGGCAGCTAGATACCATATCAAACTCACATGTTTCTATGAGGTGCGGACCGACGAGCACATCTTAGTGATAGCACACCTCGCAGTAGTTCAAAGCAGTAGTTTGTCCGTAAATCCTGAACCAGCGCTATTTGACTCGCTGATACACTTACAACGGGAAAAAAACCCGTACGAGTTGTCCATCGTAATTTCAAAGTGAAATTAAGGAAAACCGTTGCGGAACTACGCAGTTGTTTATCCCTGTCCTAATCAGTCGCCGCGGCTCACGCTATTTGCAACTCCTTCTTTAGTCCTGCGTATTCAGCTGCAACATCGTCCCTTACCATTTATTCTATTTTCTGTTACCCTTCACTAGCAGAACTGAAGAAAAAGTTGCAAATATCTTAAGCCGCGACAACTGACTAGGACAAGAATAAACAACTGCGTAGTTCCGCAACGATTTTCCTGAGTTTCATTTCAAAATCACGGTGAGCGACTCGCACGGGTTCCTTCCTGTTGCAAGTGTATCAAACAGTCGCTATTTGAGCTTGTCCACTAATTTGCAATGGAAGACGCACAAAAAATAGAAATGAGTAAAAGCCAACCTTTTCGCATTGTCGACAGACTGCAGGGTGAAGGTAGAAAAGGACTTTTAGTCCGAATCATTCAGCTCGCATAAAATCGATAAGGGACACACCCAGATAGAATATAAATATTGAAATAACAAGCACTCTGCAAATACAACAAACGAAGGACAGAATTGTCTTGCGTTGGCTCTAAAACTAAAACTTATAACGAACGTTTTCGGATATGAGCGTCCTGTGTGAATCAATGCACTCCTAAACTAAAAGAAAACGCAGTTAACGCCCACATAGTTTGCGATAAACAAGACAGACAAGAAAAACGGCCGAAGAGAACGAAATAGCCATCAGCTGCCTGCGGCCATTGATCGGTGTCTAGCTAGACCCAAAGTTGACCTGTTGCTCGCGTAGCGTACCGCGAGCGGCGATGCGACCCATAGTAAACCCCTCCCTGAGGACCGCCCTTAAAATTGAACCCACAGAGCATCCGCAACGTTATTTTGTCGGACAGAGCACCCCTCCCAGTGTCTGAGAAAGTCCCGTCCTAGCTCACAAATGTGGTATATTGGCATGTTTTTTTTTTGGTTATTTATTTTGATTCCGTTAATGTAGTTGTTTTCTATGCAATGAGTGAGCTCAACATATGGCAATGCTAAGCACATTCCGTTCATATGAAATCGTTTAAGAGCGTGCACTACCAACTAGGATTACACGTTCTTTTAAACGAGTTTGAAAAAGGTAACGAATCCTATTCGGTGTCGGACCCCATATCTAGTGTCCAGCGCATTGTTTCCATTCCCACAAAGCCACGGCTAACCTCAGTTTACTTTATAGTTGTCAGAACTCAGAACTATTGGTGGCGCATCACTAGCTGTCGGACGATCCTCGATTTGAAGCGTTTTTGAGTCTCCTTGCAGCAGAATCCTTCAAGGCAGTCGTCGATGTGACTTGCACGGGAAGAAGGGGTATCCAGAACAATACCGTCACGGTCAACCTGCTATCCAGAGGGTCTCCTGTCGGTGCCTGATTGGCTGGCGTGTGTTCGATCTCTCCTCTAATTGGAAGAGATTCGCATCCCACTTCCCATGAAGGCCACATCAACGACTACTATCGTGTCGATCTTTACTTCGGATTCTGTTACAGACTGGTGGATACCAAGTACTGGACACTGTTAGTTGGGATGACTGAGCTGCAGAACCCATCAAGGTAGTTGTTGATGTAGCTTACACGGGAAGGATGAATATTGAGAACAATGTCATCACGCTCGTATTGACCTGTTATCCATAGCGCCTTCTGTCGGTACCTGATTGGCTGGCCTGTGTTCGGTCTCGTTTCTGATTGATTCGCATTCCCTTCCCATGAAGGCGCCACGTCAAATACAATCGTACCGATCTTTTCCTCGGATTCTGTCACAGACTGATGGGTACCCAAGTACTGGACGCTGTTAGTTGGGATAATTACGTACCAACAATGGTATTCTAACGAGACAAACCATAGGACAGAATTTCTTGGCAAAATCATCAAATTTCTTGCGATGCATATAGATTCCGTGTTGAACAGCTGAGTAATGAAATTTAATTTCTCTGCAATGTCTTCTGTATGACAAGGATACCCAATTAAACAACAACATGGATGTAAACGTATAATCAATGAGACGTGCAGTCTGACGGATGCGTCACTCGTGGAATACCGATAGGCATAACAATGTGCCCAAAAACAGCATCGTATAAAACATGCTCGGCCAGTGCAACAAAACGAAGACGGAAAAAATCACAATAAATTAGTAGAACCCTCATTGACACATGACTGCAACGGTGTACCTTTCTGCGATATATGAACATGACTTTGTACAACAATCAAAGCAAGTAAGCACAAATATGGCAAAAGCGAAACAGCATTTAAACATACACCCGAATAAGAGATGATCCAAAGAACGAATACAGACACCGTATGCATGGCTTCTTGTGGAAAGTAGCGCTCGCACTAAGGGGGATATAGCAGGAACGAAGAGAGAGAGAGCGGCGCCCCAAGAAAGAATGTAGTGCAGAGGCCTGACTTCGGAAGAAACATCTCGAATCTACTCGGAACCATGTCCCTGACTGAGCCCTCTATGCGGATTCTAGACTCGGTCAGGCATTCTACGCTATCGACGTGGGATTTGTACAACTAGAAGACACTTGAAACCACCAAGCGCATCAAGACTACACTTTTTCTGGTCGATTCGGCGATTCTAGGGATAAAACTACGAAAAGGGATAAAGGGCGGCGTCACTCCATCTCTTTTGGGATGCGCCACGCATTCTACTTCTACAGGATGTTGTTGAGTCGACTTGAATACGTGTTTGTCGTATACTAGGACTTGTGGTGGCTAGCCGATGAACAGCACAGTACTTTATCCTTCCCAGACAAGTCTGGTACCAATTCACTGACCCCGTAGAGATGGAAGGCTTCGTTGATCTGGCGGATAAACCTAACCAGAAACCTAGTATCGAGTGCACACGGCAGCCGGCACCTCCTCCGACTGCGCTACACGCGCCCTACAGGTACAATTACAGCATAATGACGATAGAAGACATCCAGTTGACCAAAGACTACCACTGCTACTTCCTGTACTTTCCCATTAATTGAAAAAAGCAAAAGGCAGCAATTGGCTGCAGTCTGTCCTCTAAGACCCCTTCTCTCTGCTATTTCCCGTCGGATAACCCTTAGAGAAACCCTGCATACGGTGCCTGAAAGGTAGCAAATGATAGCAAATCGGAACGAAACAACGTGTTATTTTGGTGTTGCTGAGTGGGTTAAAGAGTGGTGTGCAAGGGCATCTGCGGTTGTGAATCCGGCATCGCATACCTGAACAGATCAACATTAATTTCGATATTCAAATTCAGAGGCTGCGATTCGTAGGGCACATTATCATCAGATAGGTCGATATTCGATAAGCCTGCGAAAACCGCTATTTACATTATTATTACATTTCTGAAGTGTTCTCCATAAAAAAGGTCAACAAATTTAACAATCAGACCTAGCAATGCCTTAAATATGAAATACAGGGTAGGGTGTCCAAAACAATTCTATCACCGTCTCAATGATCACAAAATTCTAGTCCAACAACTTATTATAACGTTCTATGGCTAATTTTTTAAAAGCAAAAATTGTTCAGAGTTTTAAATGTCGAAAGTGCGCCTTCGTCACGTCCTATGAGCTGTAATGTTCACGGCACAAGATATTTAAAAACCATTCACACAGTTTTATAACTGAAAAATAAACCAAATTCCGCGCTCCGCTTCGTTAAGTCTTCATTTTTGAGAAGCTATGCATGAATTTTTTAAACTGAACTAGTACTCTGTGCTGTATTCAAAAACAGAGTCGCCACAGCATTTCTCAATCAAAAAAAAAAAAGTTTCTTGCCTGGGGCAATTTCCAGAACTCTGTGTCACTAGAAGGCAATGGATTATTATGCAGAGCGGTCGGCTACAAAATCCGGTATCCACCAAGTTACCCCGGTATCGAAGATATGTATGCTAATGGGTAGAAGGCACAACTGTCTATCCGATCGTGACTTAGTTCATCACTTTCTAGAGCAAAAACTGGAGCGAATTAAAGATATGTAACAGAACTCTTGGGATACCCTGTAATAGTCAAGTATTTATGCAATGGACGGGAATGAGATGAAATCTCAACATAAAAATCACCACAGCGGAATAAGCCGCACAACGCTGCTTCAGCTAAATAGGTTAGAATTCCATGAGCCACCAAACAGCAAAAACATTTCTGTGGAACCCTCTACTGCAGTTAAAACTGGTAAGCGAGGTTAGAATCTGAGAAATAAAAAGCACAACAACATCGAAGTTACCTGGCAGACGTGGATTCTAGAGGAAACATGGCCAAACCAGTGCTGTTGCAACGACACCGCATCATTGAAGGACTTATTGCACAGAGTACACGGCAGGCATAGTTGCTGAAAATATCTATTCTAGAGAACAGCACTCAGCGTCGATAGCAACCAATATTCGGTTTCAATTTCCCACTTACTGAAGAGACCACAGTGGTTTCAGTTCACTTTGAACAGACAGCTAAGAGCCAATACTTGACGTTTATCGACTGCTCAAGAAACCCTCTTACAAATATCCAACACAACAGTGCCTACAGGATAAATGGCGAAGTTATCCAAACAGTGGATTCTGTCAGGGATTTAGGTTTCCTACACAACCACAAACTGGATTTCTCAAACCACATTCAAAACATACAAAATAAGGCATACCTAGAAACATTCCAATTGTTTAAGGCCCTTTCGACTACTAGTACAAAAGTACTGTTGAAGGCATATAAGATTTACATTAGACCAATTTTGGAGACTGGCGCGACAGTATTTAATCCCAGCAAAAAGAAATACGTAGTCGCCATTGAAAGGTGTCGAACTAATTTCACGAGAAAGACATATATACGTAATTGCGGATTGACCTATCGCAGTATTTCTAGTGCTAGGACTCGTAACATTTATCTCAAGCTTCCATCCCTTGAATCTAGAAGGAAAGTAATTGATGCATCTATGGTGTACAAGATACTCAATGGTTTGGCAAAGGCAGATATAGAACAGTTCTCCTCTCTAAGACCTATGTTATACTTCGGCGACGCTGTTGTCGGCGACGTCGGCGACAGTGTTACGCGGGCTGCTACGCACTGCGCAACACAGCGTCGCCGACGAGTCGCCACAGTATAACATAGGCCTTAGACGCCCCAACACCAGAGGGGAGGATTACAAACTAGTAGTAGCTAGGGCACGATCAAGTGTCATGGCTAGCACTTTTGCCACTAGAGCGTGGTCATCGTATAAAGCACTGATCAGGAATACACCCCATTTCACCCGGTTTTCTGCTTTCAAGAATTTCGCAGCTGGCAAGCTACTTATAGGTTAGTGGTGCGCAAGTATGAGCCGAATTCAGAGAAAGCGCTATCTTGTACTCGTTACTGTGCTGTATTTTGTCGCTTGTTTGAATCACTACTTCATAATATGTTGGTGCCATCGCTACTGCTATGTTTACTGTTGGTCTTTTGCTTTTGTTTAACGTTCGTCTTATGCGACGTAATAAATACAAATACAAATTCGCCAAACCTGTACGCGATATGCCATGCCTTACATACTTGCACGGTTTACAATCCCTGTCTACATCCCCTCGTCCAAGGAAAATGGCCGATGATCCCTTAGTATTAAAATAATAGTTCAGGTCTCCATCGCCACGTTAGCTGTGCCAGACACGTGATGTGATTCATGGCGAACTTACGCTGGTCGTACCAGTTGCAAAATCGACAACGCTTTGAATACAAGCATTCGTCACTGGTAGTACGTCGCTGAATAACACAGCTACATGCGGATATGCCCAAACATAAACGGTCACGAACCACGCTACGGATGAACAACTACGGATGAGTCAATCTATTGATTTGACCACTTTATCTGAGATATGGTAGGTCAGATGGTGGATATGAAACAGCTGATTCAGGCCAGGCAATCGATCAGGCAAAATAAGATGTTCCTGCCCCTAATTTTCATGCGCAAACGACAGCATCATGATATGTAATGCATCCGTGTGATTTGGAATAAGAACTCTGCACTCCAATTTAATAATAAAAAAACGCGAAACTAAAAACTTATTTACCGAAAGTTCACGCAGTTTTGGTACCTTGAATATTCTTTCAATGTATCAAATTTTTACTCCACGACTCCATAGGTTTTGACATCCTTACGTAGGAGAAACATGTAGTTCTGAATACATACGAAATATATGGGATGACTGCCAGAAACCCAGAAACTGAAGAATGTAAGCCACTTTCCCTGACAGCAGAATCGCCCCCCTGGTTTTCGTGTTACGGAGGCGTATGGCTTGAAACTTGAATGGGAGGAATCAAATCAAGGTTTGGGCGTTAGATCAGGAGAAATTGTCTAAAAAATTAGGCATAAAAAATACTGACTGAAAAATACACTTCGAAATAGAGAAAGAGATGGAGAAAGAGAAGCCTTGCTCAGAATTGACGATCGTGCAGCGAAGCAGGTAGACGCAAGGCTAAGCGGAGTTCCCTTAATGAGGGAACTGAACTTGCTAAGGCGCCTCCTTGCAGAGAAAAACGTTTGCGAAGCATTTGTGGGGGAACTAGTCTTCTCCAAGCATCACGAAGTTTCTAGGTAACATAACATTGAAATGGCCACTTTTCGTATTTGATGATCTACCGCTGGTATAATTCACAATAAAATCTAGTGAGCAGGCTAGTAAGTTAGGAAAATCTGAAAGCAGCATTCTGAAAATGTACCCTGTTATGATAGATAAAAATGCCTATACTTTCAATCGGCAACTCCAAATAGCAAAACGTTAACTTCGTCGAAAAAGGCGAACGTAGCACAGTCGGGAAAGGTGCCGACTATCGCGTGCACCCAATGCACCCACTTCAAATGTTCTCAACTTGAAGATTGCTACTCCCAAGTTTTATTGGCAGCGATACTCCAAGTGCGAAAGTTTTCACATCAACAGAAATGGTTGACAACGAATGAAATTATGACCATTTTAAGTCAAAAACTGTGAGAACTTTCCCTACAACCTAATATAACCATATATGGAGCTAAATAGAGCGCGTGTACCACGGTTGGGAAGGGTGCCGACTGTCGCGTGCACCCAATACCAGGTTTCTGGTTCGACTTTCCCGCCGAAGTCTTCCATCTGTCCGGGGTAGGTGAGTCGCTACCAGACTTGTATGGGATGGATAAACCACTGACTTGTTCGTCGGCTGCCCACCGTAAGTCATTTTGTAGGCCAAACAAGTACTCAAGTCTACGACATTCCATAGAGGTAGAATGCGTGGCGCATGCCAAAGGGGTTGAGTAATGCCGTCCTTTATGCTTTATGGAGCTACAAGTGCTACGACACGCCTAACGGCGTGTCTTGCACTTGCTCGCTTCGCGGGGTTATAGGTTTGCGCTTCTTTCTCAGAAATTACTTTCACACAAAAAGTACGTGTGATCTTCAAAACAATTTTGTTAACACAACAACAAAAAGACAATATTTATTGAAGCATCTCGGTGAATACTACGTTTGGTATGGACTTGAGTCCTGGTGTTAACCAAATTTTCAGATGGGACTTCTGCCGAACTCGCGAGCACGCCACGTACAGTTGACCATGAGAAAATACTGGACAGGGGAGATATACGCAGAGGCGTACCTGGCGCGGGTAAAGTTTTCCGTTCAACATGGGATAATGCTGAGTTCTGCATGCGATCGTACGACCACGACGTGACCTCTGCTTCCTTTCTTTTCGATCTTCTGACTCCAGAATATTGTGGTGCGACGAAGGAAACCCGTCTTCTGGATTCAGGCACTCAGAAACGCGCGCAGACGCCGTTGTGTCAAGCAGGAGGAGGCTGCGCTTCCTCTGATGCAGCAGCATCTCATGCTGAATTCTGAATGCGATCCCTCGTCGTAGGACGATGGCGTCTCCTCTTCTGACTCCAGACGGTTGTGGTGCGACGAAGGGAACCCGTCTTCTGGATTCAGGCACTCAGAAACGCGCGCAGACGCCGTTGTGCTAAGCAGGAGGAGGCTACGCGTCCTCTGCTGTAACAACACCCCATGTTGAACAGCACACGTTGCCGGCGCGAGGTACGCGGAGGCGTCGCAAGGGGTTCCATGAGATTGCGCGTGGTTCCACTAGGCGTATCTCAGCCAGGTTTCCAACCTGAGTGAGATACGCCTCATCATCTACAGGGCAGGGAGCTAACTCAATTATATAGTGGTAGATATTCTTGAAAGGCAGCTCAAGCTGACCATCTGTAGATGTTTGTTAGCCGAAGCCAAACGACCAAAAAATTCCATTAAATAATCGAAATGTCCCACCTCGTCCTCCTGACTCCTTTTCAGGTCTATGACTGACGCAACACGTGACACTTCAGCGCTGAAAAGAAACTGCTTTAGGAAAAAATGTTAAGGGCGGTTATTATATAATAGCACTGTGTAACTGGAGAAAAAACCAGGCGCTTTAAAGAAAAAACAGTCGCGGCTGCGCGCTTCTCATCAGTACCTTGTTGGACTTGGCCAAGAGCAGTCACTTGCATCCGACATAGGCGAACCTCGTAAATCGGCTGCGTCTTCTGTCAAACGACTTGCCAGTATCGACGTCATGGAAGACACGGAGTCATCTTCACGAACTTCTAAATCACAAATGACAAATAACATGCACACATTTCCAACAGAGTAGCATCGACAGCAATAAAGAAATCCACACCAGGCGCTGCGTCAGCGTTGTGCTGGTAGTGAGCAATGATATGAAGGCGGAGGCTTTCCTTGTTTGGATACACTTTGTCGCAGTACCGCTTTGGACACTTCAGATCTATTCCATCGCGAAACGCAATATGATCAGAATAAAGGTGTACCTGCAATATCCAGAATGAAAACGATTCCATCGCAGAGGGAGCAGTTTCAAAGTGGCAAAACTCATGTTTAGATCCACATTACGCTTTGTGAGCAGCTAACACGGGATTGATACTACATTGGACAGTTCACTATGAAAGCTGCCAGTATTGATCGCCTCAGGGGCGCGTGTAGTGCAGTCGGATGTACCGGCTGTCGCGTGCACCCTACATCAGGTTCTTGGCGCGGATTTCCCGCCAGGTCAACCAGGCTTTCCATCCCCCTGTCGCCGTTGAATTGGTATCGGACTTGTCCGGGAAGGAGAAAGCGCTGACTTGTTCAGCGGCTGGTTACTGCAGGTCATTGCATGCCAAAATACGCATGCAAATCGCCCCCACGACATAACGTAGAACTAGAATGCGTGGCGCATCCCAAAAAGGATCGAGCAGCGCCCCTTATTTCATCGTCTGCGCTGCCTAGTCGATACTGGTAACGTTCATAACGCCGTGCCACTCCGAAGCGAACTGAATTAACGAGAACGTGCGACGACCGTAGTCATTGTTGGGGTTCGAGAATCTGCGTCTTGGCTGGTTTTGGTAGGACTGTTTCGTAATCTTTTTCGCTTTTAAGGAGACTAAACAGTTGTTCTTTCTAGCAGTGGTTCCAACAATGTGGAGACTCGCGTGGCGCGTTATTTGCTGAAGGAGAAATGCTACGAATATGGAATCGAATCCTATAATTTTAAAGCTGGTTGTTGTGCATTAAAAACAAAGACTTTCTAGGGACAGTTTTCAAATCAACCAAGACGGAATCTGTTCTTGCCGACGTCAGCAGAATTTCAAGCATGACAAAGTTTTCTACCTCAAGAAGCGCCATCTGAATCTAAAATTGTACTCTTTAAACTCTCGGGTGCTAACTGCTAATAGCGATTTAAGCGTTAGCCTTAAAGTCTTTTTGAAACATTCTTCGAGCTTGTTTGAAGGAACGCGGCTATTTGCCAAAAACAGATTGCGCCATTCCCTCATCAAAGACGTCGCGGTTTTTATTCGATTGATAGCAAAATTTCTGATAGCGTGCAGTTTCGTAAACGATACAACAAAAACAATCGATAAGTACACAGATATTCTCATATTGATGCTTCATCTAAGCAGCACTTACTCTATCAATAAGATAAAAATCGCGACGAGCTCTTTCGACTACATGACGCGAGATGGTCTTTTAATGCGCTATATGAGAATTCTGACTTGTTGCGTTCTAAACCAAGATTTAATTTATTACTTTTTCTCAAAAATAATAATATATATTCAATCTTTTTATATCATTTATTCGGACAACTGAACTAAAAATTTCAAAAAAATGACAAATTTTCCTTTAATAAAAACATGTTCTAATCTGCAGCTTAACCTACCTGAAGATCATTTTGATTTGAAAGAGTTCGCTTTGGCTTCAAAAGTCTTACCAGGAAACTATTTCAAGGGTAGGTCGGAACGACCTAAGTGTTGTATATGGGCAGAATAGCCTCTCTCCTGGAAACAGCAGAATGCAAATATCTCGACCTCAACACAACTCTGCACAGAAATCTCCAACTTCTCTCTTCTTCAAACCTCGGCATTGTAAGTTGTTAGTCAGTTTAACTTTCTGTGCCAACACGAGGTTTTAGGTGGATCTTTATTTAGCAGGGCCTGACGTTTCGACTTCTCGTCGTCTTCTAAGACGTCGACTTCTCGTCGTCTTCTAAGACGTCTTCTAAGACGACGAGAAGTCGAAACGTCAGGCCCTGCTAAATAAAGATCCACCTAAAACCTCGTGTTGGCATAGAAAGTTAAACTGACTCTGCACAGAGTTAGGGACGACGGAAGTTCGGCCGTTGGCGGTATTAGCCCTATGTCTGCAGGTGGAAGGCGGGCTCAAGTTGGCTGGAAACAGCGACGACGAGCAAGCGATGGTGGCGCAGTGAGTAGAGGGGCGGCGTAATCCCCATAATCGCTGTTTCTAGCCAATTTGAGCTCGCCCTCCTCGTGCAGGCATAGGGCTAACGCCGCCAACGGCTCAATTTCCGTCGTCACTAACTCTGCGCAGAAATGTATTGGGGTCGAGATATTTGCATTTTGTTGTTTCCCAGAGAAAGGCGATTCTGCCCATGTACAACACTTAAGCCGTTCCGACATACCATTGAGACAGTTTCCTGGCTAGCTCAGAAGAGTGTTCAATTTGATTTGAAAAAGTATCCAATCGGCGTGAAAATGGTGCAATTATGCAGGTGGATCGCAGCATTCAAAATTATCGCTTATCCAATAATTGAATTTTTCTGCAGGAGAAAACAAAATTATAGGGTGAAAATGTACCCCATAAAACATCAATCCCTGATTATTTTACAGTAGGAATATGTAGCTTTCTGTAACGATCTGCTGTACGTCCAAGGTGTTCGATTTCGCAACCGTTGCCGAAGAAAAAACTATGTTGAAAACGAATCTTATAGAATACCACTACAGGAGAGCTTTGTTCTTTTATATATTGTCAATTTCACGTTTACGTGGAATTTCCATGACAACACAGCCTTCGCTACGACCAGCGAGAACGCAGCTTATTCACTTGGACGACCATATCTCACAAGTTTTCGAAAGGCGGATACCGCAATGAAAAGAAAAAAAGAAGAGTTCTTCGACCTAAAAACAGCGTCTACTTGGTTCTTTTTATCAACAAAAAAACGCAACAGAATTGCCCGCATCCATAGCAGGATGAAGCTGTACTTTATAGAATCTCATGTTTATTTAAAACAAACAATAATAACAAATCAATGTCTTCTCTAGCGATCTCGATATGATCAAACGAGGCGCCATTTTCTGAGCCCATTTCTTTTTCGGCAATGGATACAAAACTGAACTTCCTGACCATATAGAAGACCGTTACAGAAAATAAAACTTTCGTTGCTGTATGCTAAGCAGATTCGTAAATTTTATGTGATGGAAAAATAATGTGGAAAAATCTGCTCTCATGACAAATCAGGCGTTCCGACTACGACTCCGTGATCGACTCGAAGGGCACTACAAAAAAATCTTTGAAGGAGTAGGACACACACTTGAATCGGCATAAGCAACTAGCGCTTTACGGTTTATAGAGTACAAATTCAGACCCAGGTGGCATCCTTCCGGTAGAAAAATGTGTCCTGCAATGAAATTCTGCTAAAATCGGCAAGAAATTGAACACGTATTGGTTGGTTCGAAGGCTATCCCCAGAAAATTCTTATTTTGTAATTATAAAACAATTAGCATTAGCTATTAGGATTCGACTCCACATTAGTGACATGACTCCCTCAGCAGTCAATGCTGAACACGATTCCCCACAATGTTGGGGCCACACCTGGAAACAACAATTTATACAAAGACACAAAAATCACTAAAAAGCTGAAAAAATCACCGCAGATTAGAAACAAAACTATGGTCGAGACAAGGACAAGAGGGGGAGGTCGTAAAATTTCTCAAAACAAATGCACAAATAAATAACGCGTCATACAACAGCAGAAACATTGACCTTGACGACAGACCTGTAAATCGATTGGAGAATCAGCATTCACCCCACATATTTGACATTTAGTCCCTTGAGCCGTAATTGGAGACGCAGCATGGCCATTGCTGCATAAGATACGCATAACTGGAGATGAGCAAGCACTGGGTTCCTGAAATAGAATTTGATTAAGCAATAAAATAATAATAAATAAAAATGAATAAAAATGTAAAAAGTAACATTAATTGATTCCTGTCTGGGATGCACAACGCAATGTACTTCTGCGAGGCACCGCAGTAGTGATTTCAATGTCAGCAGGGTGCGACGTTGCTTCAAAGGTGCTGTGCCAGATGTTCGACTCTCGTGCAATGCACTATTTTTGCATTTTTTTTTCATGACCGCTCCTTCTTATAGCACTTTGCTTACTACACATCTACACATTTATTTTGAACTAAATTGTCAAATAAAAGTCAGATTCGCGCTCAACACCCCCAGATAACCCCTGTGGACGAAGTTTGAGCGAAAACGGTGATCATGACCTTCGTCACCCCTACCTACTGTAATTTACCGAATTCCTGTGTAATACGAAAAACTGATTTCAGAATCGTGATCAGTACCCCAAATAACCCCTGGTAATAGTTTGGGCGAAATCGGTGATTATGACCTCGACAGTCGGAGTGACCTGATGTGACCTACCATAATCGGCCGAAATTTCAAAAACGAAAGTCAGATTCGCAATCAGCACCCCAAATAACCCCTTGGGTGAGGTTTGGGCGAAACAATTTTTTCAACCCCTCCGCGACCTCACGTGGGCAACGTGCTGACGGTGCAATCCTGTACCCTACTTCGAGAGCCTGTAGCTCTTTGGGTTCAAGGACTCTGCAAAAACGAAACATGTTTTTCTACTATATGAAGGGTGGAGATTCTCGCAGTACTATCGATCTTCCCCGTTCAGACATACGCCTGAGACCCGTATCAGTTTCCTTGGTAAGCTTCGAGTTCAGTCGATCAAGTCTGCGATCAAGAGCAAGGTTGGTTGGCGTGAGGAACTGAGTCCTGAATCGAATGGGGGCATATGAATGCCAGCACCTTCTCCTACTGCGCTGCATCTTGAGAACGAAAGTAGGAGGATAAAGGGTGGAGGCTGGCCTTAACCAATTTTTTTCTTTTTCAGGATGTCGCATGCACTTTACTCTCACGAACAACGAGAAGGCTGCACAAAGGTGTACAACTGCTTCAGAGTTCCAGCAGTTGGGAGAAATCAATGTCTTACACATCCCAAACAATTGCAATATCAACACCGGAAATATGGAAGTTCTGATTGGCCAGAGCAAAACCCGAACCACTGACTCGGATTACACGGTGAGCCGGCGCCTCCTCTAACTGCTCTACATGCTTCCAGAGTACCAAAGTTAGCGAAATCAATTGATTTTATGTAGAACTTCGTATGGAATCGACATACCAAATCATTATCCTCTCGTAACTCGGCAACAACTTCTTGAACAGATCGTATATTGCTCGACTCTGCACGAGAAGAAGAGCAACGCTCCTGTAAAAAAATGGTTTTAATTTTAAAAATCGCAGCTGATTTAACGGAGATACACTTCGCATCCTAAAAGAGACTTGAATATTATCAAACTGAAGCAAAAGCGTCAACAACAACAAAAAAAAGCCACCTCAGCCCGAGGAGGTATCCATAAATTTGCCGACACCTGCTTAATACTCCCAGCTTCCTCTCGGCGAAGAAGATTGGGACTCGCCCGTACTACTTGTTCACTTCTGAAACACAACAATGCAGTCACTCTTTGGTGTGAATTCGGTTCAAAGCGTTACCTTTTCCTAGAAATACTACTCGTCTCAGGGGGTGTAGAGACACTGTCAACGAATGGAAAATGCTTTGTACTTGTGCTCTCCTCGGAATCAGATCTACGTTCAGCAGAGATTATGTCGACCGACTAGAATATGGACGTGTGAGTGTACAGTACGACGTCAACCGATAGTGAGCCAAGTCACCTTTTTTTGAACAACATTTACAACAGCCGATGACGCACAGCCCATCTCATCTCGACATTCCGAAGCTTCTACGTTAGATACCTCAGCCGACGTTCCCAATGCAGCTGACGAGCAAGTGGCCACCGCTTGTATTGAGGATCGCTGGTTCTCCGCACGTATGGCTTCCACTATTTCTGAAATGGAATGAGATGAGCTTGAGGCTTCAACACAGAGAACGAAGATCGTAGGGAAATACAGTAATTATGCAGAAAACTAAACAATAATAATCAGATGTGTAAATTTTAAGAAGCATTTTAAGTAGGGAAGTAAACAGAATAAATAAATAAATAATGTCAACTCGTGCATTGAGATTTGGATCGACTTATCGTGAAACCTAAGAAAGGGTCAGAGGTGTACGCCTTAACGACAAAAATGAATACCGTTGGAAGAGTCTACATTCTTCACGTTGAAGAAAACTATGGTCCGTTTTTGCGCAAAGTCCATGATCCTAGTGATGTATGGCTACGAAAGTTTGCTCTGCTGTCGCACAGTCGCACAAGGCCATACCTTTCAAACATCGAATAAAGAGAAAAATGCGCAAATACTGCTTCATAGGTGCAGGGTCAGCTGTTCGATTCCTTGATCTTGCAGCATTTTTGCATTTTTTTTTGCATACTCGACGTTTTGAAGGCATTACCTTGTGCGGCTGTGCGACTCCATAGCAAACATTCAGGGCCCCAACTCCAAAGGTTCAAGAACCTCATTTTCATTTTTTTTAAATATGCTTGAAACCCTTTTCATCGTAGCCTGTTTCAACAGAACACATTATGACAACTAAGTGTCAGTTGACGGAGAACCAGTTGAAGACACTCTATCATTAACAGTTAACACTCACTACGAAGGGAGCGGCACTTGGAATATTGTAATTGGAATATTCTACAGCATATCGCCGACAATTTATGTTGAAATTCTAACCACTAGAAAACAAAGAAACGCTGTGTTATCAGGGTCCATAAAATTTGGAACTGCTAAATAATTCATTCAGGTTTAAGCATAACGTTTCTAAGCGGTTTTCTCAAAATTGAAAGACTCCACCGATGGAAACAAAACATTGAAACTCTGGGTCGCAATGCTTGTTCACTCTAGAAGACTGCGCCACCTCGTCATGCTTCCTCTACCACTCTTCTTAATTGTACTATTTTCTACTAGAAAAAAGGTTGATGTAATAAAAACACTGAACTGTGTACCTATTCTGAACATGCCTTATCCTTGAACGGCCGCAAAAAACCGTCAAATTTCTAGACAATTAAGTATGAATATCAAGTGAAACAAACAGATGTTCCGCAAATACACAGGAGAACATTGCTTCACGCAAATCTATTTGAAAATTTCCCTACCAAACAACGACTTTCGCGCTTTCTCACAGTCCGTCGTGTCGACACCGTTAAGACATGCACCATTATCCCTTTTCGTGATGAGCGAAAGAGAGTCTTCCGGAAGCCTCTTTAATGTCTCCAATTTCATCACGTGCGTTTTCGACCTGAACAATATCTTTGAAAGACGCCGTCAATCAGAGAATGAGGCCTTGAAGATGTTACCTCAGATGTTTCGCTAATATTCCGTGCTTCCGGAACCCTATGTTACAATCGGAACAGACGAACGATCGCGGATTGGAGGCGAACGGAGCCGAGCCTCCTAACACAGACTGCGTTGAAGCGCATGGATCAATGCTCGCCGTCACACTTTCATCAATCTGAAAGCGAAAAAAATTCAGTTGTTTTAGGAGCTTCTAGAATAAAAGCTTCTACTACGCCTTGTCTGCGATCAGCAACTGATACCGTTTTTTTCAGCTGGCATTATGGGTGCTAGTCGTTAATGAGGTCTACATGGCGGCTAGGACCAATCAGGCCGCACCAGCGGGGCCCGTTCATACTCGGCGACGGGAGCAACCAGGCAAATCATACGTAACGATCGTTGCTGGTCGAACGCTCGGCAAAAATCGACCACCTGGCCGACAAATCAATTCCGTCGCTTCCGTCGCGAAGTATGGACACGCCCCTCGATGCTCTAAATGGCTTACGTGCTACCGCCTCCGCATGTGTGCCACATTAACGACTTGCACCATATTATTTTTTCTCGACCACCTTCGAAACTTCCACTACTCCAATATCTAAATTTGGCACACAAATCTGCTACCTGCGCACCTTCAAGGAACTAAAAAGCTGATCAAAACCACTCCTTAGTTACTACTCAACGCGGATGAACTTTTTCGACCTATTAAAATAAGCCCTCGGCATCAAGAGACCAAGAAGGATTTGCTATCAAAATGAATTTCAGAAAGGATCCAATTCAGTAAGTCCGGAAAATCCACACCATCAAAATTCTTCACAAATTTCAAGTAAAGAGGCAGCCTCCTAGCTGAGTAAAGCATATGCTTCCTTGATAACTGTCGCAACCCTAGTTTCCTCGATCACGGAACCCAGTCTAAAGAGGAATTACACGCAAAACATCTGCATTCCGAGTTATAGCTGTAGTGGTCTCTCAAAACGTTGGCGCTCTCTAAAACCGCCCATCAACATCTAGCAAAAATAAGGAACCATAAAAAACACAGGAACAGGGAGGGAGAAACTCATGATCACATGCCTTTTGGAGTACGAAACAAAATTATACATGAACAGCTAAAAATTCAAGATAACAAAATTTTTCATTTAAATAATTGCCGCTGCTAAATTCTCATAGAAAAGCTTTCTATATGAGCAGAACTCACATGGCTTCCATGAGATGCCTCAAGATGTTTCGCCAGAAGTGCTTTGGTCCTTAGCGGGATTCTACATTCCGGGCACTAAAACCTCTTATTTAACCTTACTGCACTCTATCGAAATTTCAAATAAAATAAAAACCTGATAAAAAATAATAAATCATATGATAGGTAAGCTTTAGGTTTAGAATAAACATATTTGTATTTAGCTAAAAGATTTGCCCAAAAATATGCCAAGCGAGAATGCTGCCTTCAAG
>OX375870.1:80968084-81003476 GCA_947359475.1 Heligmosomoides polygyrus bakeri
CATCTGCTAGCATTCCCTTAGAGACTGAGAATCCCAAACCTGGTGAGAATTGTCTAGAAATAGAGGTAAGATACGGCAAGAGGTTAGTCCTTCGTTCACTACATAGGACGAATGGTACGAACATATCAATGAAATGGTCAAGAACAAATATGAATAAGTTCATACAACTCGTCAGCGTTAAAACAGCGGGTGAAAGAAGTAAATCAGTCAACGATCAACAAGGATAAATCAGTCTGCGGCAGGCCATAGCGGTGGTCCTAGCAAACTCTCGTCGGTACAGAAACGTGTAGGTAGCTTGAGCATGGTTGAGAAGTACAGACACTTCTAACCATTACTACTGCCATGGACACCTCTATTACTATGGATAAGGCGGAGCAGCTGTTATTCTAATACCGTAGAAGTTAGATCACAACCATTGAATTGGGTTACGAAACGTCATCGATGCTGCCTTTGCACAATAAAAACGACCAGTTTGTCTAGCACACTCTAATAATAACAATTACGCAGTCTAAACGATATGTTCACATCCTCGACCTATACAAACCTCCATGGAGCTCCAGGAACCAGAGTTTACAAAAAAAAAAACAGCCCGAAGGTTTCGACGCGATGCGATGTGCGTTCCTTTTATTAGTCCACAACGGTTCAAGCATTTTGATGCATTCTGTGCAAGAAAAACTTTGAAAACTTGAAAAAACGTGCTTTCAACAGCAACACTATGTTGTCGCCACAGAAGTACATAACATCCTACTCAGCTGCAATCCGCTCAATGTGTCACTTTTTAGAGCTTCTAAGAAATTCTTCTGACCTACATTGACCCTCAAAGAACGTAAGTAAGAAGCCGAAAACGAATTCAATACATAATCACCCCAATTCCTACAATACACCCGTTAATTAAGAAAACGAAAAGGCTAGGTAACACCAAAGAAATCAACCGATTACTATATATATAATAAAGATGTTGAATGAAGAAGACGTAACAATATAATACAGCATTATCCACGTTACCTGGAACATCCTGCTCCTTGCATGATGTTTTTCGAGATCGTGAGTGTATTGGTGCAGTGTAAGTTCGGAAGCCTTTCGAAACGTTCGGTCACATTGGGAGCACTTCATTGATTCCTGAAATTCCATTTGAATGTCAGTGGCAGCTCAACAGAAACCAAAAACAGTAGCACCACCAACAGGTGGCAGCAAAAATTATCGATTCAACATGTCAGGAGCTGCGAATATTTTAGGAGACGTTCAAAGCGCCTAGGATAAGAATAAAAAACGGCGCTACTCAATCCGTTTTGGGATGCGCCACGCATCCTACTTCTACGGGATGTCGTGAAGGCGATTATGCGTGTAGCGCAGTCGGAGGACGTGCCGGCTGTCACGTGTACCAGATGCCAGGTTCCTGGTTAGCATTTCCTACCCAGCACAACCAAGCCTTCCATCCTTCCGGTGTCGGTGAATTGGTACCGGACTTGCCTGGGTGGCATTGTATGACCAAATACGCAATCAAATCGCATTCACGACATTCAAAACACCTACAGATTGAAAAATCTACACATCGTCCCACCCCATATTCTCTTCAAGGAACTTTTTTTTAGATACTTTGCAAGTTTTGTGGTTTATTGCGAGAAAACTCCAGTTCCCATGTTTCTTGGAGCCATAGCGAAGCTAGTCAAAGCACATAGTGCAGCAAACATTACTATCCTTTCGCACCAGCTTTTTGGCCCTATGAGCAACGTCCGCTTTTGATGGAAAATTGGTGAGACATCTATAACACGGCATGTACTTCCTTTAATGTAATGGATTCATTTGCGGATTAAACTGCCATTCCAGCTATTTGAAAAAAGAGTGAGAGCGCGTCAGCCAATAATAGCCAAGCGGAGCACAGACCGAAAACATGCCAGCCGATCAGGCTGCCAATTGTACACGCCCCCTCTGAATGGCACGCTCATTCAATGCCGATCTTATTGGATGGGTATTCCCATCTCCCAGTGTTGCCCGTCTTCGCGACATACACCCGAAAATGTTATCGAGGACATTAAGGACTCTTGTCCTAGTTTAATAGCCTGCAGTAAGACTCGTCGCAATGGCCTACCTCTTTAGATAAGTACGGGTAAATTGGCGCAGTCGGCTGGTGCACGGCAAAGCTGTGCTCCTGCTGAGTGACGTGAGAAAACGTTGTCGGTGATGTTGACAGAACCACAGACTCCGGCACGGAAGGCACTGCCATTGTCGTTGATGGTATTGCTAAACGAACACCATTGAAATGCTTTTGTATGAAAGAATTGACATGCCACTAACAAACCGCTTGGAACCTACCCGAATCCTCTTTGCATTCCTCCTTCGACGGGCTTGCCGCGGAGGGTGGAGCGGAGCTGCAGTTTCTCATACGCTCAGCATCCGGCCATCTGCTGTCGACCTCCTCGTCCACAAGCATCCATCTTGACGGTGGTGTATGCGCACTACGTTCAAACAGGATGTTCTCTGAAAACGACTCATTACCTCAGTGGTTTACGACAACAACTTATTCTAAGACTTGCACTTCAACAACACTAGAATGTGAAGCACGAGGTTTCGCAGGTTGTGGGCATCAAAACGTGTACATATCGGGATTTCATCTGACTGGATTGGCTCACACCCCGTAAATCCGGTAAGAAACAAACCGGAGACGGTTGTCAATCCTAGAGAATACTATACAGAGCTGAGAAGGTAGTAGGCGCACCCACACGTTTTTGGCTGTTTTCCGCCTCTCTTGCATTGCCCCCTACACCCAGTAACGTAAAACCGAGATATGTATGAGGAATGTCTGAAATTTTTATGTTAATCTATTCAAGCTACAGCCTTAGTGCACAAGACAGTTTGCCGAATTAATAAAGTAAAAACAAACATTTAAGAAAAATCCGTAATTATTGAAGATCCTAGGATAGATTACTGAAGGAGCGCTATCCCAGTTGGGCAGATTTATCTAGGTCCACCTAGGATGTGATATAGCGCATCCTAGATGGACCTAAAGGGAAAAAAGACGACCGGAAACATTTGCATTTTAGGTGCACCTAGGATGTGCTCTATTACACCCTAGGTGGAGCACTGAAATCCTCTGCACCCACCCAAGTGGGATAGCGCCAGCAGACGTTGCACACCATCACGGGCAGGATTCATCAACGTTTATACCCGCGGGCATAGGGGGTAGAGATACCCACGATGAAGCCCGCGTCTATGACTCTTGCTTTATCTCTACCCCGCATACCCTGCATACCCACAGGTTTAATTGTTGATGAATCCGGCCCCAGGATTCATCAACGCTTATACCCGCGGGTATGCGGAATACAGGCGGTAGACGTACCTACGATGAGGCATACATGATAAATCTTACCAGCCACATCGTGGGTATATAGGTGGGTAGAGTATACTCGACGACCGTCTTGGGTGCGTCCGCATACCCGCTAGGATTTCGTGCCCTCATGACAAAATGGCACTCCACCGAGATTAACTAATCTCCCGAGAGCCCTAGTTCTACCTTGCCCTCGAATTCATTCATGAATACGAATCGTACCCGCTACCCACTGCGGGTAGTCGATACGATCCCCCACGGTATCTCTACCTATACGCACTGCTTGATGAATCAGGTCCGAGGACTGTATGACTATGAATCGGTAAACTCCCAAGTTTAACCACCTTTGAAACCCCTATCGCTACAGCATCAAAACTATGATAAAAAAATGCTTCAGCTCTTCACAGCAAAGAATTACTGGAAGGGTTTTTTGGAAAATGCTCTTAAAAAAGCTCCAGCTATGAGAATATGGTTGTTTCAACATGCCATTAAAGCTTCTCTACCATAGTTAGCGTTGCAACACCAAAGATACTGCTTGAAAACCGCAGACGGTACTTTAGCGCATCGCCGAAGCTATCAACCTGATAGCCATAGATCGTTTACTCCTCAGCATAGGATGGCAAACTTCTACTTCGATGGGGTCTAAGTAAGCAAAAGCGAGCAAAGGAAACACTATGTAGATTTTTAGAGAATAAACACTAGCTTACCTTGCCCATATTTTCTGTATGGATTCGAGTCTTCTGGCGGAGGTAGATGGTCATCTGTCTCATCATCGGAGCTGCTGGAATGTGAAGCACAAATAGTTTCACTCCGAGGAGAATAATAAAGAAGAATTCGTAAGAGACGAAAACTCACGCAGCTCTGTCCAATATCGAGTCCATATCGTCGTACTGGTAACGATCATCGTCTGGACTCGCGATAACTAGACCGTCTTCGTTATCGCTCTCGTTACCCGAACCTAAGCCAGAAATAAATTTGACCAATAAGTTTGCGGAAATTATGAAACATACCTTGGACTAAATGTCTCCGATGTGTTTTAGAATTAAGGTGCTTTGTCCAATTACCTTTAGTTTTAAATGAGAAATTACACTCCTTACACTTGTAGGGGCGGATGTCAGTGTGCGACCTGAAAAGCAGAACGCATCCGTCATTTTTTAAACATCCATTAAATATAAATAGCAAGAAGAACTATACTATTTAGCTAAGTAAGAAGTCACCAATTTGCGAAGTTGAATAATAGGAATGTGTCAATTGTTTACGTATGTGCACCAGTCTTAATTCCTTCTCTAAGAGGTCTACCTCGAGGCTGTGACCATGAGAATAAAAAGCTATTCCCCCAATCACTCTTAGTTATTTTTAGTTTTGTTAAAACTAATAGTGAATCAGTTAGACTTATGCTGATATAGATTTTGATGATTTTGTTCCTGCACGAAATTCTCACAAATACTGATCGTCCCATCAGAAACGTGCAATAATATGTGGTTCCTTAGTTGGATTTCAAACAAAAATCCAAAGGCGGGGTAATAACATGAGACGGTCTCGATAAAAAGGTCGATCCTAACGTAAAAGAAAACGCCTACAAACAGTCAACATATAGAAAATTCGTAAGTGTGTGCACGAGTCAATCATCTATGTCATTTATGGAAGGTAGATCTATGTAAAATAGTTGGTATACCCATCTTCTCTTCACATTTCAACAATGCAGATGAACGACGGATTCCATCGCAGAACTTATGTATATTAATGAAATCAAGTAAATAGAGACAACGCACTTGATATGTTTGTTGAGCATACTAGGCTTTTTGCACCGGATACCGCATCTATCACAAACGTATCGTCCTCGACCTCGTCCTCGAACGTACACGTATACCTGAACCGACAGCCATCTTCACAGGATCACTCAGAGCTCAACATCACTAAGTGTGATTTCGCTATCAGTGTTCTGCACCAAGTCCAAGCCTATGCCATTCAAGCGACTTTCACACTTGTCATTTAAATTACAATGTCAGCTCACCCCCTCAAGCCACGCTGAACCAGAATACAATCTCACTAAAAACTAATGCAAAAAACCATAACAGTAGACTCCAGTTTAAAGAGACTTTAGGGTCGCGAAAGCGTTTAAAACCACGGAAGCAGCGAAATACAGAGGTGGTAGAACAATTTGAGTAGTATGCTCTGTAGAAATAAACCAAAACCAAGATTTCTTAAAACATCCGACTTCTTGGAGCGCGTGTAGCGCAGTCGGAGGAGGTTCCGGCTGTCGCGTGCACTCGACACCAGGTACCCGGTTCGGATTCCCTGCCCAGGCCAACGAAGCCTTCCATCCCTCCGGTATAGGTGAATTGATAGCAGACTTGTCCGGGAATGATAAAGCGCTGACCAGTCCATTGGCTGGTCACCGCAAGTCATTGTATGGCCAAATACGCATTCAAATCACCTCCACATCCCGTGGAAGCAGAGTGGGTGGCGCATCGTAAAAAGGACTGAGGAATCCCGTCCCTTATCCGACTTCACAATGCTAATCTCAGTTTTGATATGATAAATGATAAAGATGTAGTTACAGGACATGTCTTTCGCTACAAGAATTGAAAGTTCAAAAAGCAATTTTGTCGCAACTTACCGAATTGCATATACAATGAGGGAAAAACAGGCCGTGTGACAAACAAGAAAAAAATCCATCGTTGCTATTTTTGAGTTAATGCCGAAATCTGACGCAATAAATGGCCAACGAAGCTGTAGTTTAGGGGGTGCTAGCTGAAATTCTTCAAGGAGACGAATCACTTCCTCACCATTCCAATATCTACACTCAACTGAAAGCACTTCCAAACAAGGCCTCACTGACGTTTTTAAATACAATTCAAAATTCACCCCTATACACTGCTCACCTCGTCAGTTCGGTATCCTCCGATAACAGGATCCTGCTTCCTTACCGTCTTCGCCAGCTTAGCCGCTTCACTCGAGGGAATATATTTTGGAGTCGCGACTCTTGGTGATCTAAACACAACTAAGGTACGCCATAGAATGAAAGAGAGTATTGAAGAAAAACTGTACTTCTCTCTACTCGACTCGGCTACACTTGAGCTAGCAGTACCGATTTTGGGAGTAGAATGAACATCACTTGCCTTAAAATACAATCTGAAAAATTATATGACATATTGTACTGTAAACGTGCAACAAACACACCTCATCTACAACGGGCTTTGTGTCAGCTTCGGGAACATCCACAATGGGACAGAACACCTCCTCCGGTTCATTCTTGCCATTCTGACCTTGCTCCGATTGTCGCCTCAACTAAAAGAACAAACTCCATCGTGGATATATACCACGCTGGCGAATAATATTGGCAGACCTTGTTCCGATACTCCCAGAACGAGGAGTGCGTCATCTTATACTGCCCGTGGTCACGATTCGCGATGCTATAGCGCCAGAACGGTTTCACACCCGTTCGAGGCCTTGTTGAGCACATTCCCATATATAGCAGATTTAGCTTAGATTCGGCCTCGTTGATGCTCACCTTGAAAAGCTCACCATAGATTTGAGAACGCCATAATGAAACGGTTCTTTCGTCATAGGCCGATGCCATATTAGAGCAGACTATTACACACCTGATGCCAATTGCTATACATCGAAAGATTCCCTTTCTGCTCAACAAACATGGGCTGAGCACGATGCATGCAGACGAACGTCTCGCTCGTGATGTTCCTGCCACGAGACCTGCACATATGACAACATTTATAAACATGCTTACAAATGAACGATCGATGAATTTGTTCAATTTCCGCGCCGACTTACCTCCTAACTGTTGCCACATCAGTGGTAGCCTGCACTTTACACGACTGCGTTAAAACTAACGTATATGGCTTCTCCGTGTTGCCATCTAAAACATGCCCATCGATGCTGAACGGATTTTCCTGAACAGAACAAGGATGAGTACAAGAGTTATGCGGAATTGAAGTGACATCTCTGAAGAAATCCCCACCTCCTTCTTTGAAATTTGATTCACACCTATGGGCAATGGGACAAACGATGCACCAGTAGGAGAGACAAACGCTGAAGAGCTTCCGGAAATCTGAAGCGCGGAGAACGGCACAGGGGTGTGCACCTGTTGCATTACGGATGAAACAGCTACTGGAGCTGCCACCAACAGGGATCGTTGTTGACTGCTGCTAACTGACGCCGTTGCGCATCTGAACAGGTTATCACATGAACCACCTTCCAATTGCAGGTAAAATCGCTGGTGACGATAATAAACAAATTTCTTCTTACAAACCATCATAATTTTCAAAGAAGAAAAAACACATCACTGCACCTTTACAGTCTCCCTCCACTAAATGTGGAACTGCACCCATTCGGTAAATTTTCAAAAGAGGAAGTAAAACGGTAAATGTCAGCGTTAATCAGCCCTCGGAAGGGCATGTCGTGCATTACTTTATGACATATCGTGCGAAAAATTTGAATCTGACTCCCGCTTACATTATAAACACCTTATACCCTAGCCCCTTCAGAACTTCTGACATTCACTGTTATAAACTTTCAAATTCAAAATTCCAAGCGCTGATACCAAAAATGCGAAAACTGGTCTTGTTTGTTTTCTCATTTATCAGTTTTTTTTTTTCGAAGAAGCTGTTGCAACACAAACAATATTCTAGGGTTATAGTAATGTAATGGTTATAACCATATAACCATTACATTACTATAACTCCAGAATATTACTTATTATTAGCATAAGTACATTGCTACGGGAGTTAACATATAATCAGTGTAGCCAGATGGTAATTACTAAAGTCGTAAAGGTTCCAATTTTAATGTAGGTGATCTTCCACTCTACTGTTGCTTTTAACGGTTATTTTGATTGTTTGTCGACTTCGTCAAGGTAGTGCACCCTAGAGTGCAATTAAATAAATAAATTAACACAACGACTACCATACGTATTCAACCCCCTAAGAAATGCAACTAGTTAGGATCTTAATGATGCTATTAATGAGGACTAAAGTACGTAAATATTTCGACAAATTAGATTATCCATACCCACATCAAGGAGGAACACTATTTCGGCCCCGCAGAAGTAACAAACCATCAATCTAAATCAGTCTTTCCAAGCAAGGTGCTTATACATCTTTTCAGATTCTAGAAACTACCTTCGGGAGAGCTCTGATTGCTCAAGGTCCAGCTCGACTAGCGATTCGTTTCTATCCATCTTCGCAGGTCTTCGTTCCTCGAGTACAACAATATCTCGCGATTCCTGTAAAGCATAATGTTGTGCAAGGTCAATTGCCCTCGATAAGCAGCACTAACACAAAAATGTACCGGTCTGGACAATTTAGTGGGACTTTGTTGCTCGGCAACCACAGCGGCTAGCAATCTTCTTTTCAAAGGATGCCTGCTCTGAGAGTCAGTTTCCATACGCTTACACGTAGACTGCAACGCAAACGAAGACTCAGCTTTCAACTAAATAAAGAAGTTTTAAGAAACGTTGATGTTTAGCAAACAATCGACGCTACCTTCTCCATTTCTGCATTGGCCGCTTCCACTTTCTTACTACACCTAATTTCGTGCACTTGCAGACCAGCTTCATTAGGAAAACTGAAAATGGAAAGTGTTAGAACAACATTTGTAGTACGGTGATCATCATCAGTAGCTCAGAAGTCCTAGTGGGACCCCAAAATACCTCAATCTCAAACCACTATTTCTATGAACAGACCAACTGTATGGGAAAAGTCATGCCCTTCGTCTCCCTCTGGAATTGACTACAACTATACGAAAAAGGTAAGCCAAGGGTTATTTCCTTTGATAAAAGGATTTCACTGAAAATTCAGAAAGCGGAGCTGCTGGAAATAGAATTAGGTAAATTTCTTTATGTAAAGAAACCTACGGGAATTCAACAAATTACTATGTGAAGAAGACGATATTCTCTAGGACTGTCTGTTTAAGCTTTTTAAAATCTTATTATTCGCAAATTGTTCGGTCAAATTTGGTGGATGCTACTCTGTTTAGCTTTGTTTGTCAATCAGCTGCAGTCGCTTACTTTACTCCAAAAATGCTAAATAAGCTTCCTTTTTTCTCTCCGTCTCCTCAGATTGTCTTTTCTAAGTGTTGCTGTTTGTCTGATGTTCGTCGCTGACATATTCCTTGTTTGATTATCACGTGTGTTTATGTTAAACGTCAATAAATAAATAGAAGCTTGAAGGGAGCACATTGGCTAAAGCACTACCAGTAGCTGTCGCACGGTACGGTACCTGAGCAGGAGCGGGCAATATGTTCTACGAACCCACTTTTTGAAAGAAATTTCAACACCGTAATGAAACCTAAGTTGATATCTAAAAACCACACAGAATACAAAAAAGAAAGAAAGTTTTGATAGTACTCACGTTAAGAGACAAAAAGAGCAAGTTGGCAACAATTCCTGCTTGACACTCCGATTTATTGGCAGGCCCGACGTTAAACTCCCTCCAAACGATGTTTTCGCACTCTGCAAAACATTCCAGTTGAATAATGGCCAACCTAGGAAGAACGCTAATGTATCTCCTAAAAAACCTCCACGATAACAAATTCAGACATACCAAAAGGGGCTCGTAGTGTGACTGACTACGACTACTTGATTGTAACATGCGGTGGTCTCGAATGCCAGGAGACGTTCGTGTAGAGCCTGCTGCAGCTGTAACTGAATATTTTTGGTAGCTGTCAAGTGAGTTAAAAGTTGCACTAATCAATACAAAATACATACTTCATTGCCTGTAAAAGTTTTTATCTCTTCCGAACATAACTCTGAATTCGTGCTTGTTTTCTGAGAGCTTGAGCTTCTACAGGTAAAGCAAGCAAGTACTGAAACTTCCAAAAGTGCCCAAAAATTGCCAGCGCAATACCGGGTATGGGGTGGGGGGGGGGGGGAGGGGGTGCACCCTTATGACGATTAATTTTTCTTGCTTTTTCATACTACAGCTCACTATTCTAGCACAATCCTAGTGTGGAGGTGGGCCTCCGCTTGGAAAGCGTGGTATTCTATCCTACCGCTGTATTCTATCCTACCGTGTTGAAAATTTCCAAGCTTACAAGGTACCGCACCACCCCATATCCGTATTGCGCCAAATCGCCCTTCAGGGTTACAAAAAGCACTCATTGTAAAGATTTTTTATGCCCTAAAGATTATTATCACAGCTATATAGTGCAAAAGTATCATCAACGAACAGCCTATTTGGGTCATGGGTTATTATTGAGTACTTGAGGTGCATATGCAGTAACTGAAAACAACTCATTAACAGTATGTGAAAACAAGTCATTCACAGCTGTTAGACTCAATAAAGAAACGAGGCAGTCACTCATGCTGCTCATTAAAACAAAATTACGCTAATGCAACAATCGACTCACCATATTCACCACCACTGTTACTATCGTGGTCCAATGATGACTGACCACCTGCCTGTCGGTGATAAGGCCTTCGCTTCAGGAGCGTCTTAAATTAAAAATAATCATGTACTCAGTGAACTTTCCTATGAAAGTATGCAAAGAAGGACTGACTACCAAAGAAAGTTATCGAGAACTTTTTATTTAAAAAATAGGGCGCAAATAGGTCATCCCTTATTCAGTGGTTGTACGCCTTGGTGAGAAGGCATGTGTATGTCCAGTTACATCAGAAATGGTATTCCTCAGTAGGGGTAGAACACACTAGTGCAGCAGAAAATTCCAGTTTCAAAAAGCACAAACCGTTATGTAGGGATGCTCACATGGTGACCCCTCCCGACACTATTTGCCCCCAAAAATAGCCTAAAACTGATACGGTGCAAAGCAGATAGAAAGAGAAGCTGCATAGCGCTATTACCTGATGCGGTTGAACTATCGCTTCGTTCTCACTGATGAGCCGCGAAATCTTCTCCTCAACCGATTCCACGTCTGCTCCGGGCGCATTGTTCCGTGCAGGGCCAGGCAAGTTCCTCTCGTGGTGGTGCTGGACTTGCTGCGCACGACTTCCACTCTGATTCTAAAGTTCATTTCGTTTCAAACATTTTCAGGAGTGCTTCGAAAAGAATTAAGAACAGTTCAGGGTCTTGAAAAAGTAGAAGAAAATTGCGTAGCTCACCAAAAAAGTCTGCTCCTGATCTCTGGAAGGGATGCTGAATGAACCAGTCTGCTGTTGTTGCTCGTTCATGTAAGCATTCATCAGACGCTCTTGAGCGATCATCTGCGAGTCAATGTTTCCAGATTGAACTGAAATGAGTCACATATTTGTCGCTCGGGGATAAATATTAGTAACTACAGAATGAAACATGTCACAAACTTATTACCACCTCAGGCCGAATTTTTAGTGAGTTATGTAACGAAATAAAGAATTCTGCAGCAGCCATGCTCTACTCTCGGTTAACCTTAGCAAATTGAAGGTGCTTGCTTCTTGCTAGGTTCTTCACGAGGTTGTTATTTTGATTTGTTGCTTAACATTTCCGCTGATCGCCTTCCTTAGAAGCCATCAAGGGACTTTATGACATATCGGAACGGAAGAGATGAATGGGTCTGGGACGGCATCTGCTATAATCCATGCCTTGTATCCAGGCTGCCTGCTAGGCTTTGACCAAGGGAAGTCTTCAGCATACCTAGGCCTCGTCCCAGTGTTGCATAATCAGCTGATCTAAGACGCTGCATTGTCAGAGCGACGGCGGTGGCGTAATGGTAGTGTGCCTGCTCTCAGAAGGATGAGGTCATGAGTTCGAGTTGCATTTACATGGTAGCATTTTCACTGTTTTTGAGGTAAAGAATGAAATTTGTTATCTACAATCTTATCTTGAAACAGCTCAGCTGTTCGGGGATCAAAAGAAACATGTACTGACTGCACTGCACGATTCTCGAAAATGCAAAAAATGCTACCCTAATTTTGGATAAGGCGTGGTAGCGCAGTCGCAAGAGGCGCCGGATGTCACATGCAACCAGCTTCCTGGTTCAAATTTCCAGGGAAGGCCAATCAAACCTTCCATCCCTCAGGGGTCGGTAAATTGGTACCAGACTTGCCTGGAAAGGAATAATCATTGACATATCCATCGACTGGCCAACGCAAGACATTGTATAGGCCAAATACGCATTCAAATTGCCTCCACGGCATCTTGCAAAAGTGGAATGCGTGACGCATCCCGAATGGGGTTGAATAACGCCTTCCTTTGTCCTTTCTTATCTTTTCAACTTTACTTGAAAGTGTTATTTGAAGCGCTGCTCATGAATCTGAGACGGTCCCCGAATTTTCGGCACATTATGGCAGGTTAAGGTCTGTATGAGTAAGTAAGGGAGGGTGGTGAGATCGAGCGCACCAGTTTTGTCCAAAGTTTGCGTGGCATTCGTTTTGACTACTCGCTTTACGATGAAATCAGAATCTGAACGCTTTATTCGTCAAAAAAGCAGTGCAAGCTGTTACCAAGCGTTTGTTCAGAAGTGCGTTGGGAGGGAGGCTAAAAGATCTCATCGACGATAAACCACAATATACTGAACCACTGCGACGGGCGAGAATCGAACCACGACCCTACTTTTTCCAGACAGCTACTCTATCGCTACATCACCACCGTCGCTGACAGAACAGCGCCTTAGCTGTGCTGATTAAGCAACAACCACCGTCCATCAACGCACCCGACTTACAGTTGACAAGGTGAGTCTCAGTCAGAACTCAGTCGGTAACCCATATAACAGTTTTGGTATGGGTATTTCTATTCAGCGTTTTAAGCTCTTTCACGCTATCTAGGACTTTCTCCGAGGCTTCATGGGAGGCTTCCCTGGTGGGGCACTGGAGCCAGCAGAAACTTTGGGTAGTAAAGCCGACAATAACAACCTCGTCAAGAGCTTGGCGACAAAACAAAAAGAATTCTGATACAATGCTCTCTTGCTGCGATCAAAACTCTAGCGCCAGGTGGGACTCGAGCCTGCACCTCCTGTTGATCGAGTGGGAATGCTTTACGCCATTACACCACCGGAGCTGTTTGATCGAACGCAACGTCCACACCTCGTGGGACAGATCAGCACTCACTCGTGTATCGAGAGGTGCCCGCCTCTGATATCAGCATGGAACCAGTTAAGCTACCAATTAGGTAGGTGTACATCATTTCCGCCCGGTCAACAGGCGGTGCGGGTTCGAGTCCCGCCTGGTGCAGAAGTTTTGATTGCAGCGAGACACCATTATAACAGCTTTCAACCTCGACACCCACTTGAGGGTTGAGGAAAATGATTTCAAAAAATTCAGCCCTGAACAAACCATACTGTGGTTTCCACTGTAAGTAATAAAGTAGGTGCATTCCCAGCTGACAGATGAAGTAACGGGCAATAAGCGCTGGCAGCAGTTATATGAACCATATCCCGGCAGCAGTTATATGAACCATATTCCCTCCCTCGTCACTAGAAATTCTGCCGAATATTTCTGAAGAAACTTGAGTTATTCCTCATATAGGATTTCAGATTCAGAATCCTCAACAAAAAAAAACTCGATAAATAAATCTGCACCTCGTCTCCACGTACCTCTGCCGTTTATCAATCCTTCGGAGCAAAAATGCTCATCAAATGATTTCAACAAGCTTAACTCTCACGTGGCAGAAAAACTCGGTCATGTAACGTTATGGTACAGTACAAGAGCTCGGGCGAACCATAGCGAGTGTCTAGAAGATCTAGATTCCTTTTAACGTGTAGGGTGCCCATGTAGAGTGTTTGCAAGAGCCTATGCTTCCCTTTTATGGCGGGACACTTTTGGATGCATTCGGCATGTCAATATAACGATGGGGCGCTGAAACGTCAGCCTTTTCGCTAGAATCGACATCTATGATGTCACGAAATTGGTATGTGGGAAGCAGCCGGTAGATAGCATGGCATGGCATGTGGCGTAGTTGGCAGCGTGCCTCATCGCACGTGGCGCCATGCATCGATCGCTGTCTCGTTTTCGACCAGATCAACCAAGCCATCTATATCTATGAGGCTGGTAAAGTGTCCGGGAAGGATAAAACCCACAATCGTACATTGGATGGCCACTGTACCTCAGTGGAGAGTCCGAAAACCCACTCATATTGGCTCCACGATACACCGAAGTAGAAAGTGCGGCGCAATCAGAAGGAAGTCTATTAAGGCAGTGCAGCGCGAGGACATCCGGAATCTGACACCCGTTTAAGTAGACCAGCTAAGTGCTGCGTTACCGTGTTAATTCCCCGATCGGTACAATCCGGGATGAGGCCCAGCCTCTCCGCAAGAGGGGAACTTTCAAGGTTCTCAGCTGCGACCAATCCCAGAGCAACTTCCCCTGTCCTTCTATGAGGATGCCTTCGTGCTTGCGGTAAAAAGTACGGAGAAACCCTCTTGTGATTATTCAAGGCCTCCACATGGCGCTGGGAACACAACGCGGAAAGTAGACATAAGATCCGAAGCCAATTCAGAAAATTCGAATCTATCAAATTTTTTTCCAAAGCATTTTGGAAGGATTACGTGGACAACGGCATTTTTGAAAAGCCCCGCATCTTGGTTTAATTCAGATAAGAATAGCTTAACAAGAAGAATTTTCTTGTGATGCAAATGACTGATTCATCTTTGAATCTCACATCGGAAATCCGGATCGGATAGGACATCAGATTGCTGATCAAAATCAGTTATCTGAATTAACCAAAAATCCGATATGGTGAAAATCACCCCTACATGAATTGCCTTAAAATCTGGACTTTTCAAAAATCCAGTTTATCCGAATCGGCATCGGATTCAATGTCTACTGGAAGGTACCCCTCAATGTCAAGAAGAATGTGTGGAAGCTGAGGCTCCTACTATACTACCTCTGACGGGCTGACTCTGAAAAATTTACAATAATCGGAACCCTCTCTAGATGCGTCACACACCTTCACCTGGATTTGATTTTAGGTGCCGTTAACGCTGAGGGACTGCGTGGACAGACATTGCCCTCCAGCTGCATGTCGCGAAGGCAATCTGAATGGGTATACATGGAATCAATTACGGTAACTCCCCAATAAACATTTCGGTGGCTCTAGGACATTGCTCCAACGTGCGCAGATAGCGCGCGGTGCAGCGCGTGAGAAAAACTCTGACGTCAGAACCTTACTCATCGCCGTGTGCGACGCTTAAGCCCTAGTTTACACTTGCGTCGCCACGCGATGCGGCACCACAATCGCCATAGATATCGATTTTCGCCGCATCGATATCTATTCCGACTGTGGTGTCGCGCTGCGCAGCAATGCAACTATAAACCAGGGCTAACGTGGCAGAGACGCGACGTCCCGTTGCGGCAATGTCCGCCCCCCCCCCCCCCCCCCCCCCAGCGTTGAAGGCACCTAAAATCAAATCCAGGTCCTCCCTAATATCGGCGCCAACGCTTGCCGACATTGGGCCACATGCACTCTTAACCCGCACACCCTGTGTTGATTGCCAATAATGGCACGACATAAGTTGCGCCTTTTAATTTTCAGTCTGCAGGAGCATACGAGACGCAATGTAACCTGGGATTTACTTCTACACAAGATCTTCAGTTATTCGCCTCAGCCATGCTCTCAAATGACTTCACAAGAATAAAGAGTGTCACAATCGAATCGCAGCCTCACCTTGAAAATCGGGTCACCACTACAAAACACTTAGTGCTTGTCGCAACGAACATACCTTGCGCTGGCATTTGAAATGAATGAGCCTGCGGTAGTTGAACCGGTTGTGGCTGAGGAATCTGTTGCTGCGCAAGCTGCTGCAACAACGTCTGCTGTTGTTGTTGTTGCTGTTGCAGAAGTTGCTGATAGTAAAGAGTGATCGCTGGATTCAGCAACGGATTGAGAGCTCCTATATTCTGACCACCCTGAAAGTTGAGCTTTGAATTGCAGTCTTGAAGCGTAAACGGATAGATATATGTGAAAAGAAACCTGGAACTGAGGCAGGAGTTGTCCGAACGCGAGCTGACTTTGCAGAGCCGAAAGCAGCTGAATGCTCTGAGCTTCTACACTGGGTGAAGATACATTAGTACCCAACTGGTTCATAACAGCTAACGGGCTTGATCCGCCTAATAAGGCGGATGCCAACAGGTGGCCTACCTAAACACACGTGTATAAGAAAAATCGAACCATGAGAAGGAATACCACGAGTCATTCAAGTAGTTGTCTGAACCACGACAAGTACAAAGCGCATCACAATTATAGGTACCAACCTAAAATTTGCCAGAGCCAAACTTCTCTTAACACTTCCAAAGCCTTCCTTTTAAAATTCAAACTTGTCATGCACATAAACCCCGAAATACCCACTTTGAAGAAACCTAGCTTCATAAGAACTTTAATTTTATTTTTCCGTGTTTTGGCCCTGTCATAATTATAGCTCCACTTGCTCTCCACTCTGAAATAAAAAGCATCGACAATGGGCTTTCCACGAGCGCCATCACAGATCTTCCCATAGAGGACCTATAAGATAAAAAGGGATTTCGCCCTGTTTGAACGCGAAATGACTCGAACAATCGCCTACTAGGAAACCGAACGAAGCAGCATAGAAAAAATGTGAGTTTTATTTCATTTGGTAGCGTTCCTGCTAATCCTATGGCGGAACCCGCTTCCTATGACTAGGGCCAAAATATAGAATAGGCATGAAACTTTTTGGACCAGAAAGAGGTGCAGATTTGACGCCCGATAGCTATTCTGCATGGATCACAACAGCGCCTGGCAGTAAAGAAAGTTAGCGTGTGTTATAGCAGGATTCACCTGCAGAAAACCAACAAAAGGCTTGAAGACAACTCCGAAGGAACCCTAAGAGGCCATTGTAGTAATGCACCAGTACCACAATAGCTCAAACTTGTAATCATAAGCTTCGCCATAAATTAGAGCAAATTACACATTTTTTTCTGTTTAGAATTGCCCTGTACTTTACACGCTGCATCCATTCTGCAGTCCGCTTACTTTGATATTTACTGTTCATAATCTACCCAGCACTCTGAGTGTAGCGCCGTCGGAGAACATGGAGGCTGTCACGCGCACCCGGTACCAGGTTCCTGGTCCGAATTTCCTACCCAGGCCAGCCAAACCTTCCATCCCTGTGGGGTTGGTGAATTGGTACCAGACACCAGACTTGTCTGAGAAGGATAAAGCGCTGACTTGTTTATCGGCTGCACACCGCAAGTCATTGTATAGCCAAATATGTATGCATTCTAATCGCATCCACGACATCCTGTGAACGTAGAATACGCGGCGCATTGCAAGAGGACTGAGTAATGACATCCTTTGCCTTTTATCCCTAATCTAACTAATGAATTCAGATGACTAAATGCTGAAAAAAGTTTCTGCAGTTTTATAGAGGTAGCCATTGTTAGCAAAGAGCCTTAGGCTGATAGTTCCGAAATTCTCATCAATAGTTTGACCTTTCATATATTTTCCTTTACAGTTTTTTTGTTGTTGATAAAAGTTGGCCTACAGCAGAGAACTGATTTCGACCGAGTAATCGCGGGTGTCGATCAGGTTAAAACGATAGGGATAAAGATAAAGGATTAAAGGACGGCGTTACTCAATCCCTTTTGGAATGCGCCACGCATTCTACTTCTACGGTATGCGGTGATGTGAATGCTGTGAGTTGCGGTGGCCAGCCGATGGACAAGTCAGCGCGTTAACCTTCCTAGACAAGCCTCGTACCAATTCACCAACCGCGCAGGGATGGAAGGCTTGGTTGGCCTGGGCGGGAAATCCGAAGCTGGTATCGGATGCATGCAACAGCCGGCACCTCTTCCGACTGCGTCACACGCGCCCTTACCCGCCCCAAAGAACTATAATAGTCCAGATTCATCCACTGCCAAATTTGAAAAGGTCATCTAGAGAGCGAGGATCAGTTTGTAGTCCGTCGTTGTGAATAATTTGGTCAGTAATGCACCAGGTACGGTTGCTAAAGTTCTTGAACGACCTGTGAGATACATCCATTATCAACTTCTTCTTAGCTGTTGGTTAATGTTGCTTTTGTGGAGAAAATGTTTTCTTAAGGTGGAATAAACTTCTGCACGAGAAGTATGCTTCAATGAAAGTGGAAAGCTGAGTAGAAGTTTGGTGCTAGCAAATTTCAGAGGCAACATCTAATCAAATTATGCACTCCATGTAGTTTTGACAATTCACAAAGCAAGCACTCCCACTTCATCTGAAGCAAGGCGGCTGTCTTGATTTTATAGAGGTTTAAGCGTACCAGCTGCGATGATTGAGCATGCGCGTTTCCCACTACAGCCTGTTGTTGCTGTTGCTGTTGTTGCTGTTGTTGTTGTTGTTGTTGTTGTTGCTGCTGCTGTTGCTGAAGTTGTTGCTGAACCAATGTGTCCTAAGAAGAACAGTTTATATTCCTTGACACTGAATTTTATGTCTGAACAAAACCAGAAAGAAATAATTGGTCATCGCCAATGATCACCTCACAAAGCCAAATTCACACCAAATCAGAGCACATTTTCCCCATTTGAGCACAGCTTTAACCCTGCTTGTGCACATGGAAGCTATATTTCTTATAATATACCAAACATTAATGTTTCCACTAAAAGTCAATGAAATCTTTAGCTCCGTAATAAAAAGAAAGAACAAAGAAACGCTGGATAAAGAGCGAATATTGTCAAAAAGGCCCTATATAATTTATAAGCACCATGCATGAGAAGCCGGTACATAGTACGCCAGCACGTCTAACTTTTAAATTAAACTAATTACCCCGGGTACAAAAGTGGACGATGGTCCAAAAAAGTGTAGGTACTTAGCGGGCTTGTGCCGCCTAACTACCGCATGATCTCCAGCTGCTCCCGAACCAATTCTGTGGAGTTAGATCTTAGATTGTGACTATACTTCAGTTATGAACTAAGAAGTTACAACAGTACCTCCCACCCGCAATGAAACCAGTATCTAAAAAATGAACATTTTAATAAGAGATTCTCAATGGTTCGCCAATCTTTGTTGTCTCAGGAAATGTCGGCAAGAATTGTGATCATATATTTCATAAAGGTTTCACAGATTCCCTAGAATACCCCGATTACATAATAAGTAGAAAAACGCCAATTAACCTATCAAACAAAAATCATACCTAATTACTAAACAAGTAAGTGAATCACGGTGTTAAATGAATTACTAAACTAATAAATGAATCACATAATCTATTCCTCTGATTTATCCTAGTCGGAGGGGGAGGGGGGCGTGCGGTGCTCCGCCCCTCCGTCAGTTCCCTTGAATTTGTCCCAGTGCTTTAAATATTGCCAGATGATACGATGGAGGTTATGCGGACTCAAGAATTGTGATGTCGTGCCGTCGGATGCTCGACTTAGCTGTCACCTTAGCGATGCTCCCTCGCGACTAGGATAAATCCTATTCCTCTCATTAGAGCACGCTACCACATCGCAAGGGGTTGGGGGAAGGCCACTCTCCTGTAAGCGTGAATAATTCACAGCCTTTAATAGAACGCAATGTTTCACATTTCAGGGAATGGCCATCCCTACATTAGGACAGCGTTGCATTGGTGAACTCTACTAAGGAAAAAGGTAACAAAAATCCATCATTATGAAAAAGCCCTTCCCCTCTCAGCCCGTATCGAGCCTACTGCAATAAACTTCACAGTTTTTATAAACTCCCAAAACCGACTATTCGCTTATTCGGTTTCACTAGTTTTTTCTTATAAAGGTGAAAATTCAAACATTGCAAAAAATGTTTTACATGTTTTTCAGCTACATCCTAGGGTACGAGGACCTCAACGGAAGACACCATCCGTGAAATGCCATTTCTGTTACACATCCTGTACAAACAAAGTGGAAATGTTCACTACCGTTACGTCAATGTTAGCAAATAGAGAACCACAGTTCCTTCTTGATCAACAGCAAAAAAGTATGCAAGCACTTCTGTATGCAGTGCAGAGTTTGTACACAGTGACGGCTATAAGTATATATGGTTTCCGTATTCTGAAGAAAACTGTGAACACTGTGCTTCATGTCCATCGAACTTAGCTTACAGGCAACAAGCTCATTGCGAATGTAAGCTGTTCGGCAAAGAAGCAGGACACGATCACACGTGTCAAGTATGAAGAAAACCTCACTAAAAAGTGCGGAATGCCGGCCAGTGCAGACAGCTGTTGGTGACCGGCCGTTGGGGCAACGGTAGTTTGTACAGCAACCGGGGGTCCATTAGAGCTTCCAGCAGATGGAGCACCCGGTTGAGATGGTAGACCGCCTCCACCACCAGAGACGAAAGCCATGCAGTAGGTCTGAAGGACGGAAATTAGACGAGTAACGCAAACATACGAGAATTTAGCTCGCCAGTGACGAACGCGACAAGGACAAGAAGGCAGATCGAGATAGACAACAGCCTTGAATCGAGAAGCAATTGTGATAAACCTGTGATTAACGCATCAATTTACGGAGTTTGCAGGACATTCTGATCGTTGAGCTTCTTCACATTTCACGAGATTTTGTACATGACCACAAAACTCCACGACACTGACTTAACCAGAACCGCACCCCGGTGCCCATCCCTTCCCAATCGACACATGTCGCGAAGGCGTGCAGCATCTAGGGGTAGCAGCGCCACTTAATCTTTACCGAGAAAAATTCCGACCGAAGACACACCAGTCAGCGCTCCGGCCGCACACGCTCTGCAAGAATGGTACGCCAATTCGGTGCGGACTGATTGGTTGGCAAGTTTCCTCTCCCAATGCTGCCTATCCTTACAAGCAGTGTAACTCATTGTTCCGAAATCCACAAGTAATCGGAGGACTGGAGCGCCAAAGCACCATAGCGGCCTTTGCTTTAAAAAATCGATTTTTTGAACAATCAAAGGCGTCTGACTCCCAAGAATGTCAAAAATTCAAGGGCTCGATCATCTACTCAGATTTCCCTCCTTGCAATCTACCGGTGGACAACATCAAACTCTACTTCGGTATGTAACTCTTCATGCGGTCCATGTAAGTGCACTAGCTCCGACCACTAACCACAATACTGTGAACCTAGCTGAGGCCAGATTCATGAATTCACTTTACCCAGGGTTATGTGGGTAGAGGGAAGAAACTGAAGCACTACCTGAAATTCATAAGAGCGTGGAAGTGTGAGAATGGTAGGACGGAATCATGGTCATGAAAACCAGAGTTGCCCTCTATCCTATGTTGGTAAAATTATTCATTTTCATTAACCCATTGCCTTAGCAAACGTAAATCCGGCCTCTGGTGTTTCATCTTCAAATAAGGAAAGAATCTGAGAGATGAAACCCGGTAACATTTCTTGCATAGGACGATTCTTACGTAAAGAGTCGACCACTTTCACGAAAAGTTACTTTTCATGCACTTGAAACCATGGAATCCCACCGTAAACAGGGTCCCCCCCCCCCCTCACCATTCATCGTTCCCACAATGAGCCCTTTGCAAGACAGGCTTAGTTCACGGCAGTCGAGAGACAACATGGTGCGGTAGATTCTACATACGATGTCGGTCAACCGCAGATATGGAAACAAACAGAACAACACGATTGAGAGCACGAAGTTTAGCTACGTCCAAGGCCCTAAGCTTTTTAAATCTAGAATTTGTTTAAAAAAATCGTTAACAGCGCAAAGTGCACGCAGCGCCTCTGATAGAACGCTCCAAGTTTGTGTGGACCACAAATCGATCCGAAGTTCGGACCGCGTTCATGTCGACCAAACTTTCTATTCCATCAAGGTCGGCGGAGTGCACCTGTCTGGGATGAATGATGCACTGACTACTGGAATGCTTGGCGCTAAAACAGTATGGTAGGTGTGTAGGCTTATTTAACTGACAAGAGAAGAGGCTGAGGCACATGAATAAAAAGCAGAAGCGAGTAGTTGGCGTAATGCGTGTTAGGAGGGAGGCGTTAGGTGTGGCGGTTTCGACCTCTTCTTTATGAACGCTCGAGACTTCCAACTTCGGCCGCAAACCTAGTTGCTACGGACGCAGCACGTGGTGAAAACGCGTGCGAGCGGGCTGAATGGGTGACGAAATTTGCGGGACTGAAAATTTAGGCCAAGACTCCCAAACAATCCCGCTTGATTCGCAGGCAGTAAGTACATTCTTGGCTCATCTAGCGGAAGATTCTTACAGAGAAGCGGGAAATTCAAACAGTGATTTTTCTGTCCCTGGGACGAGAAGATGCACTAGCGGCATCATTCACATTGGGTGCACTTGCGCGTTCGAGAGATTATGATTCAAGCATGTGTGGCTTCAGATGCTCTTCACATAAGACGTCGTCCCTTTACAGGGCACAGTAATTTGCAGTCGACGGCGGTCCCTTCAGAAGCTTCGAAGCTATGTGTCACCAATTCTGTGTTTCACATGTGAAAGACCAGAATTCCATTCAGTGTAGTTTTAAATCGAACAGTGGGTTCGCGCTGATTACAGTAGTGGTACGCTGTTCTTTCTTCCGCACCTAACAGCATACCCTGCAAGTGACAGCGGTTTAAAGGTAGTGGGTGTATAATCTTTTCCAGCTGCTTACTCCTGGTTGCAGACGAGAGAAGTTATGGTATTTATTGAATTACGTATTGCATTTCTTTATGCGACTGACAAAAAAAAATCGAAAAATAATGAAGGAGAACTAAACATTTGACGGGTTTAAGAGTTTCTCGAATTGATGTTTCTCACTGATGCGAAATTTAATGAATTGTAAGTTGTAGCAAACAAGCTCTCATTAAAAAAAAATTGGAATGCAGTGACTTTGGAGGAGACATTATGATAAGGATGATGAGATAAGGATGACGATGACATCATGTGTTAATGGTACGGTCTTCAGGGTTAAACAAATTCCGCTGGAACATTTAACAGTCTAAGATGAGGATCGCAGCCCATAGATCCTACGCAAGAAAATAAGTCATACGTAAGCGAAGGTTCTAAACGTTTTTTGTTGTTGTAATGAGTGACGTAACCCTTCGACAGATGTTCAGTATGCTGTAAATTTCTAGTTACGCTGCACCAGAAAAGCCTGGTTAGCCTAACGATGTTATTTCCTCACGGCGAATGCATTCTCACAGGAAAGCATGCACCACAAAGCTAATCGGCACACTGGTCTCGATCTCCCTCAGTCTTAGGAATCCTAATATTTAGGCAACTGTGGACCGAAGCAGTACAAAACCTGCAGATATCGATCGCTCACGCTGAATAATCGATACTGGTTGTCCTGATGCCGATGCTCGATGGCAGCACCAGAACAACTTACGTAGACTCATGATTGGAATGACCATTAAAGATGGGACAGAGGTTCGTCAGAAAACAAGTTCATTTGGCATTTCTTCACACTATCCAATCTGGAAAAATAAAACAGTACAGTTCATCAATTTCAGATACTTTTGAAATTGTGTGAAAACCAACGCTACTCTGTCGGGTGCATACGCGTGAGAACGTCGCCAGCACAACAAAAGGATATGAATACTAAAAAATAAAGGTTGGTGCATTTCAGCAAAATCTGCGGCGAGTGGCTACACATTTTACTTTTACAGGACATCGTGGAGGCGACTTAAATGCGTGTTTGGCCATACAATAACCTGCGGTGGCCAGTCGATGAACAAGTCAGCGCTTTATCGCTCCCAGGTAAGTCTGATACCAATTCCCCAAACTCCGGAGGGATGGAATTCTTGGTTGGCCTGTATTGGACCCGAACCACAGATCAATCTGGGGCGCACGCGACAACCGGCGCCTCCACCTACTGTGCCAACAAGGTGCTCAAAAAGCTGCACCTCACGCTGACCGGGCGGGAATGCTCTACGCCATTGCACCACAGGCACCGTCTGATCGAACGCAACACCCACATCTCGTGGGACCCGTCAGCACTCAACCGTATATCGGTATGTGATGGCTGCCATCGACGGTGTAAGCTGTTACAACGTTGTTTAGTTGCGATCGAAACTCTAGCGCTAGGCCAAACATCGTTTTGACAGCTTACAACCTCGATACCAGCCAATTGAGGCTTAAAGAAACTGGCACAAACCATTCGATCAAAGCCTTCAGTTTGACTGGTTCCATGCCGATATCATCGGCCGGCTCATCCCGATATACGGGTGAGTGTTGAGAAGATAACGAATATGCAGTCAGTCTCAGATGTTTCAGTTTCCCGTTTCAGTTCTAATATTTGGCATTTTTAAACGCCTCCCTGCGAAAGTGTTTTGCGTTTGTTTTCAGTTTCCGGCCCTACCTTTCTCCAACAATAGTAGAGTGCGGTTAGGCCGCTTACTGTCAGAAGCAAACCTCTGTTGTTTACCTTCTATTTGATTGAGGATGTTCCGACCTCCGCGGTTCAGGAAGATGCTACACCACTCTGCATATGACGTCACATACAACTGCGAGAACATTTTCAGGATATTTTCTCGTGCAGTCACGTCGAATTCAATATTACTGGCATTAGCATAGACATCGATACGTTTTGCGTGCTCTTCACTGAACCGGAAATACACGTGTTTCCACCGCAATACGAAAAAAGATTAGGGGGATTGGGCAGGAGATCCGCACCGTAAACCCCAACTTAGCTTCTTCCGTCACACCATTCTTCCGTTTGCTTCTACTGCATCGTCCCTGCGTGACTTCCCCGACTATTACACATCACAGTTCGGTCTTCTACGTAAACGACCCAAACCCTGACCTCTCCTAATGAGTGCCCCGTCCCCCCCCCCCCCCCCCCCACTTCCTCGTGACAGCTATAATCTGCATAATACGGAGAATAGCCGTCGCGGAATAGCCTGTATCGAATCGCATAGGTTCCGTTTCAAACTTCTGTGTCGATTTGAAACAATTCCTAAGTGATCGTTCAATGCCTGTGAGAACGTCACAGCCATGTGAACGGCTGTAACGCCGGAAGATCTTAACTGCAAGAGGCATGATGCTTGGCATATCTGATAACAAATTTCTTCGGGACGGCATAGTAAACAACACGCCTGAAGAGCCATTAACTAGAGGTATTTTTCCTTTGAATGGAAGTTGGAGTCCACGCGGACTTCAGACGAAAGCCTTTGTCTATCCAAATCGAAGAGAATTAGCATTACCGCATAGCATCCTATATTCAACAAAGGCACTACTCTGGTTAAGAAATCGAACTGTACGAAAGCACACAAGAAAGTTTTAAACAAATAACATAAAGCAGCAGTAATTGTTCTTAAGTTCAATGTAATAAACACACACATACGTCATCCCCTTTTATTGCTCTATAGTGCAAACTGATTTCTTGAAATTTATGTTCGTTCTTGAAGGACATCATTTGATCCGTTTTAAACCATAGACAACATGAGCTGTCCCACTGCCCCGTTAGCATGTCTTGGTTCAAAAGTGAGGTTAAGCAAGAAAAAAATGTAGGATAGAGTTGTCGTAGAACCAAAAAAATGTCTTAGCAAGTAGTCACTCAACAAGCTATAGCCCAGAAATCGGATCTATCCTAGTTGTGAGGGGGCAGCGCTAAGGTGACAGTTAAGTACAGCATCCGACAATACAACATCAGAGTCCTCTGAGGCAAACTCAAGGGAAGGGACGGAGGGGCCAAATACCGCATGGCCCCTCCGACTAGGATAGATCCCAGAAATCTCAGGTCATCCGCCTAAAAAGCCATCAGAGTTTAAAAATAACTGCAAAAAGCATTTTTAAAAATTTCAAGAACTTATATAGACGATGATGTCGGAAGTCCACACCAAATTTTGTTCAGCACATACAGGTTGTCAACATAGACACGAAACGAAAGCATCCTTTTCCGGATTACTGTCGTTACCTTGATTGTGGTATTGGCGTGAGGTCGACCCAGTAAACGGGGTTCATCAAGTAGACGGGTGCACGTGTACCAGATGCTCTCTGAGCACCGCCATCATAATTAGCCCTAATCGTAATGCATTCAAACGGTCGCTTTTGCGCACTTCATTCCGGTCCTGTTACTGGGAACGAAACCCTAAAGAACGCAAAGTAAGGTTACATACTCAACAGAGTAGTAGAATAGCAGCGAACTTCGTTTCGACCAGCATAAGCCTGCCATACCCGAAGAAGGTACAGGGTGAACATACCCTAGCACTCTTTCAAACTTTCCCACAAGCTTGTCCAATAAGCCAAGTTCTCAGGACGGCCGTGCGTCTGCGTGTTGCGTCCCTCGCATCTTAGCAGGGTGTTGCTATGACAATTTAATCCTGATTATCAACACGACTGAAAGCAAGCACGACTCAAAAAGAACATGGCAGCTGGGAATGCTAAGTAGGGTGTGCAAATCGCATACTAATTAGTCAACACCTCTGCATAATCTCAACGCAAAGGAAGTGGAATCTAAAAAACGGAACGGTCTCCAACTTCCCTCTTCTTGGAGCCTCGGCATGGTAAGTTTCAGTTGCATGTTAATACTATGCCAAACACGTTAGGCCGAAATAAAGTCCACCTACAATCCTGTGTTTGGCACAGTATTAATATACAGCTCGGTGTTACGAAAGATGGAGGACAGTAGTTATTACTTATCTTAAAATACCGGGGTGTGAGTAAAGGTCTCGCTTCAGGGGAAAGCGAACCTGCGAGCCTCCAACCTTTGCAAAGATTAAGTTCGCGATACACTACCAACCACTATCTCTATCACGTTGGATTAATCGTGCATCCAACGACCAAATCCTTCAGCATTCATCTTTATGTAAATGCGAGCTGAGCAGCTACCACTATCAGCGTCATACTAAATTTTCGCGTCGAATATTAGAAACTAAATAAACTGGGAAATAAAAAGGAGCATGCAGCGTTCAGAGGCGCAGCTGAAACCAATACGGATAGCAGTAAATTTGTGTAAGCTGCACGTAGCGAAGTCATCGATCTTTACGTCAAGTTTCGAGTTCGAGTTATCAAAAGTTCGACCATTGGGCTGATTCTATAGACCGTTGTTACCATACAACGGCCTCCATACACAAGCCGCAACCCTACATGCACACATGCACATTGAGCTGAAGGATATAAGGCACAAGCACGGACGCGAAAGGAATTTCGTGGATTTAAACCGCTCTGCGAGTTGGGTTCGACTAAATGCTTTGAGCAATTCGCACCGCCAAATGCATGTGATCCCTACGATTCAACGCGGGTTGACGTCGTCGTACCAGTCCTCAAATCACAGTGAAGCTTGAAACTCAAACAACGCTGCTCGAAGTGGGGCTCAAAGTGACAGCGAGGAGACATGTGCAATTGCGCCGAGTGGATGTTTGGTCTTCGAAGACGCGCAAAGGCAGCCAAGCTAGTCAGACACCCGCCGGCGCCCAACTGGAAGGAAGCCTATACTTCAACGAGAAAATGCATGGGTAGGTGAACGCAATTTGCCGGCCGCCAGAACTGAATTCCCCACGCAGGAATTTGAAGCACGACTTCCACCACATTTCAAACCACCCCTTCATGAAGCCAGATCAAATGCTGGAGGAGCTCTCCTCACCTTTCTAAATCTTCACGGGCAGTATTGTGCGCTGCGACTGGAAGCGAGATAGCGAGCCGGAGCAGGGGCCGGTGTCGCCTGGGCCCCGAATTGAGGTTCTTGGTTCGGGTTTCTCGCCAAAGCCAACCGAGTCCTCCATCCATCCGGGATCGGTGAATTGGCACCAGACTTGTCTGGGAAGGAGAAAACACTGACTGGTTCATCGGCTGGTCTCCTCTAGTCATTGTATATTCCAAGTACGCCTTCAAATTACCTACTCGACATCCTAGAAGTATTATAGAATGCGTGCCACATCTCAAAAAGGGACTAGAAGCATCTAACGCCATCAATTATGCTTTTATTTAATATAAGATCACTACAAAGAGTATTTGCGCATTACACTGACCAAGTTTTGAACTCAGCAAACCATTGAGTCACGTAGCCAGACTATAGGAGAGTTCCTGTTGAAGTAGACCAGAACTGCCAACAACTTAATCTTACAATAATAAGTGGTAGGTATCTATAATACAATGATTCTCCCCTAAACGTCATGCAGAACATCATTCCAAACTCGACTGATGAGAAAGGCAAGGTCAAGATTCGATGCAACGGTGCCAAATGGGAACCTAACTTTGTAACCTTAGTCATCACCACAGCAAGGACAAATCCCTAGTCAAATTTGCCAGTTAGCTCTTTGTGCACGGGCAACGACCGCCAAGATAGCAAAATTCCCAGTGAAAAGGTGTACCACAGGGGGCGTAGAAAGCTCAAGGCAGGGCCAAAACCGATTTGCATCGTGTGATGCAGATGACTGTAGTGAGAAGAATCTGGATACATTGTACAGCAAGGAAGGAAGTGAGCATATGAAACTCGAAAACTTACAGTCTATTCCGAATTACCGCTGCAGGTGCATAAATAGCTGAATAGCCAGTGTATAGAGTACTTCCAATTCAGCTTAAATGACCGCCTCCCAAAGAAATGAAACTCCCCCATTCCAATGATGTTAAGATAACCGGAAGAAAAATGACTTTGAAACAGAGGCATGCGTTGATGAAGAAGATCAAAAGTGACAACATAGCAGAAACGAAGCGTACTCAATGAAACAAGCCCAAGATGTATAGATTTGAAATGAATCTGTACAGCGGTAGAGATGAATACGACAAGAGGGAACTGAACGAATCTCGCATTAGAAAAAGAAATGGTTTCATAGAACTCGAGAAGGAACTATAGATACATTGGTACTATTGTACTTTTGGTACCCCACTTAATCATGTTTAAAATAGGTCTACTAGGGGTAGTCTGCCATGGGAAGAACGAATATCATTGTCGTTTTTTGCGGAAATGCTTTATAAGCCCGTTATATTAAGTTCTATTTGCCTAAGGCCTTGCGAAATAGCACGCACTGGTAAGAGACGCAGAGACTCCGCCTCCTATCCATGCGCACTACTTCGTCGCCCCTAGCCTGCAGCAGAGGTTAGCCAGGGCATAAGCCTTGAAATCTCGAAAAGGCTTGAAAGCTCTGTTGTGTGCTCCCTTTCGCTCACGCGGAGGAGAGCACATAATTGGACAGGGGAAGGGACTCCGGGGTGTGGGCCCCTAGGACACCCGTGTTAAAATCGCATTCATCCTAGAGGTCTCTCTTGCCCTATTCGGAAGAAAATAAGATCCGAATCTGTAATCGAAACGAGGAGATAAGACTGCATTTAATTCGCTGCGAGTATCTGGTCGCTACGCCTGCGCGCCACGGCATGCTATGGTAACCCCCCCCCCCCACCCCCCGGAGACGGCCGAGAATGCCTGCTGGTAGGGGGCGGAGTCTCTGCGTCTCTTACCAGCGCGCACTATTTCGCAAGGCCTTGGGCGATTCCAACTTAATATAGCGGGCTTATAAGACATTTCCGCAAAAAACGACTACGATATTCGTTCTTCCCATGCCAGATTACCCCTAGTAGACCTATTTTGAACAAGATTAAGTGGGGTACCAAAAGTACAATAGTACCGATACATTTCCCGATCAGTCTGAGTTACACAGCTGTTGTTGTAAATACTTTCAAATTGGTTTTTTGCAGCGGCGCATGGAACGGAACGCAAGAAAATTCCAATTCCAACACTTTGACACGAACAAATCTAATTTAGGAGGCTAATGAGCTCAAGAAAGGGCAGAATGAGTTGTAGAGAATGGTGCAGATTAATACGGTAGATGCATTTCGGTGTAAAGAAAGCAACGGTGGCAGAGACTCGCAAAAGAAACGATAGACGCCTTCTAACTAACCATTATGAATGCCAGCGTAGTTGCACAGTATGTGATATGGAGAATAGCAGCTAGCTAATCTTTGGCGACGGCGTAGAGGTTGTCGGATCAGCAAACTTCTAGCTCCAAAAGTGCATGCGGAATTGCATGGAATGCAGCTGCTAGAATGCAGACGAAGCACCTTCTAATCCCTTTATGACCAGCAGTTTTATCTTAGTCGCAACAACCTCAGATGTACAGACATAATGCAAATGGGCGGTAGATCCAAGAAAGTGTTCCACCCTGCAACTTTTTTCTGCAACTACAACAACATCAAGTTAATTGATGATTTTTGTAGTTGTTGACAACTCTGGATATTGTGCAGGAGAAAGACGGTGGAGCTCACTCACGCAACTTGCACCTGTAATGTACCCACCCTCGATTACGCAGATAGGCGCTTCTGAACGAAAGACATAAAGAACGCTCTTTTTGATAGCATGATAGCAGAAGTCACAATGGTGTAAGGAATAGGAGTTAGTTAGATGGTTGCATAAGCAAGATCGAGCAGAGAAATGTGATGAATTAAGGAAAGAGGGATTTTTGAAGAGAGAAGGGAAAGAACATGGCACAAAGGAGTGCAAATTTGGATGCATTTTACACTGAACAAAGGGAACTTAGGGGAACTTAGCAAGGTGTTTGCCTTACGAGGCAAGTACAAGAAACTCCAGGATGAGGCCCATCTAGCGAACCCACGTCATGCGAACTGAAGTCACCCCTTGCTGAGCTCTGTGCGTGTAATGAACTTGAGAAGGGAACGTTGGGTCCACTTCCAAATGCTGCACCCAGAATAAACGGAAAACAGCTGTTCAAGCATAAGTCGCAACCCTAGATGTACATTCACAATATGATCGAGCGCAAAGCAGTAGTGATCCGCCATCCATCCTTTCCATAACCGGCAGCTCTATCTTAATCATAAAAAAACGAGCCTCTAGGGAAATGTTTTAATATAAAGGCTCGTCAGGAGATATCAATGAAGCGAAACTAAGCATTTACAAGGAAAATAATAATAAAAAAGTAACTTCACATCTTCTGACCCGCTCCATTGGATGTCATCTTGTAGTTGCAGTGCAGAAGTGCCAGTGCTTAACCTTCTCATTTTAAGTGTTTCTGGACATCTTCGGAGGCGTTGTCTTAGTTTATTAGATATCCTTTATTACTTCGGCACAAAAAAGTATCTACGTGCTTCAGTGTTCCTATTCGGATTGCCCTTGATCAGCGGGTCCCAATTTCTCATCACGTCCATTGTTCCTGTCCTTCTGTGTCCTGTTATGCAGTCCAACTATCTTACACCTGGTGCAGCATTAAAGTCTCTAACGAATACTAGATATGAGCTTCCACGTAAGTCAGAAGCGTTGATAAGGTAGTTCAAAAAGGTCTTCGTGACTCGAATGAAATGTATGCACTTGAGTGATACGTAGTTTTCTAGTCATTCATCCTTATTCTCAGCTCGATGATACTATCATTATGGAAGAAGCGCCCGAATTGTCGACCCATTGATGGTCAGTTATATAATCGTAGATAGCTGTTTACTTTGCCACCGAAACTTCCGCTAAAACATAGCGCATCCACTCTGAAGCCAGAGGTATCTCTACGGGACTTTTTTGTTTCTGATATGCCCACTACATCAGATTTCTCCATCCCCTGAGCCAGAAAGTCTTTCCGAATTTGCTATCGACCGGACGTTGAATAGGTGGAAGACGTTCCCTAACATTTTGGCGTTCGACTCACTTCAGCCATGGCGGGTTCGGTCAGAGTTTGCCTCTTGAACTGATAAAAAGAACTCAACGGTGAGGAAGCACGACCGTACACGCTAGGGCAAGGCTATCTTGAGATGCTATGAAGGAAAAAGATGGTAAGCCCACTCATGCGACTTGCATCTGTAGCAGTACCCGCATTCAACTTTTTCATTTTAAACGCTTTTGGACCATTGGTCTGGATGTAATGGAAAAGGCGGAAACTGCCCCTTTCAAGTGGAGATCGGCAATATTATAGAGAAGTGGAGAGACATCAAGACAGCTTTATACGTCATCCGAAGTCGAGCACAGCCAGAAGATAAGCTCGAGCAACGGTTGTAGAGGGATTTGCGGGACGAGATGTGGATGAACATGACAAGAAGGATGCCAATGCACTTGGCACTGAGGAACGAAATGAGCGTGTTGAACTCGAAAAGGAATCGGAGTTCTTTCATAACCGCCACGAGCTTCTGGATAGCCGCATAGTTGGTAATGAGAATAATGTTTAGGCACACTCGCTTAAGCCTGGAGCGGCTGATATAGAGGCTATATGTTGTTACAGGATGTTTTGATACGATCAAAACTCTTGCGCCAGGCGTGACTCGAACCCGCACCTTCTGCTTTCCGGGCAGCGATGCTACGCGTTACACCACCGCCGCTGCTTGACCGCACGTAACACCCGCGATATTCTTGAGGTCTGTCAGCGCCCACCCATGATATCGGGATGGGCCGGCCGCTGATATCAGTATGGAGCCGGTTAAGCTGAAGACCTTACTAGTAGCAACGTCTAAGCACATTTGCTTATGCCTGGAGCGGCTGATATAGAGGCATTGCAGGATATTTTGTACGGTATGGAGAATAATTGCCAATTAGTCCTTAGTAACCGCATATAAAGTGTAGAAGCAAATAACAGCCAATTAGTCTTTGACGACCGCACATGAAGTGCGATAAGCAACAAATTTGCAACTCGAAAGGTGCAAGTGAAGCGGAGTAGAAGGCAGGTGCTCAGGTGCAAGTCGAGCGCAATAGAGGCAACTTCTTATCCCTTCACAACAGGCAGTGCCACCATAGTCGCTGCAACCTTGGATCTACACAGAATAGTGGTTCACACTGTTTTAATCCTTAATTGACATCCTAATCGCAGCAAACCTAAATGTCCACCCACGTTATAAATCATATGTACCTGAGCTTACTGTTCTCATTATTTTACTCAAAGCACATGAGGATGCGCTCAATACCAAGCAGTAAAAAACATTCGCTAGAAGGGCATGACAATAATGATATATTTCTAAAAGAAGCTAGGCGCTGCTCAGAAAAACTACGCAAAAAACAGTAACAAAAACAGAAAATGAAGCAATTTTTGAAACACCAGAGGTCTTTCACATCGTCTGGGGCAATATGGGTAATATTTTCTACCGAATTAAATGCACACTCAATCTGAGGAATAGCGTTAGGGAAGCGCTACTACTACGGACCATTTTTTTTTTTTTGGCAGGACGCATTGAATCTGGCTTTGGTTCTGCGGATATTAGGGTATTCTTACCCTAGCAATCCAGCACCAAACCCTCTAAAACAGTTTTTGCCACTAAGCCCAAAAAGATGTCTAAACACTTGGGAAGAACGTAGTTAGGCGCTATCTGGGTTAGGGGGAGGCATCCTTTCCAAGGTATCGATTTCAGATCAAGTCCACGGAAGGATAGAATATTACGATTTACCTACAATGGTCCACTCCTGCTCTAGGATTCCGCTGGAATATGAATCTGTAGTAAAAAAGGAGTAAGGTCGCAGTCACAACAGAGCAATCCCCTAACAAGCAATGCGACATTAGCTAAATCCACCCCTTAAAACGACGAGATCTATCCTAGTGGGTGGGTGGGGGGAGGGGGGGGGGCACTTGATTCATCGCTTTGTCAACGACTGTAGAATTGAAAGAGGTAGCTTACGAAAGGAGACACTACTTCTACATCTGCATCACTATTGACATCATGACGAACTTTTGCCTTAAACGGACCAACTTTAAATATACAGTCATAAGGTGACCGGATGCAAGTTGGGAAACGGATGGAGTGTGAAGCAGTATAGTACACTTACTATATACTACATACTACTTACAGTATACCTACTGTTCACTTACTACTTACAGTATACTTCAGTGAGTTCTTCGTACCAGAATGTTCATGAGAAGAAAAACCGGATCTATCCTAGTCCGGGGGGGGCCACATAACTAAAAGGAAGGTAACAAAACGAATTGAAACTTACCGAGCGCCTCCTAGAGAACGAACTGGAACCTAAAAGAAACTAAAAACGAACGAACAAGCAAAAAAATTAAAAACCGCCGCGGTTCACAACCGTCTTGGCGGGCAAAGAGCGACGGAATGGAGGTATGCCGCGTGCTGACCGCCGGCTGACATGTTATAACCAGGATCTAACATGGTGAATAGGGCGCATGAACCCGCATGCCGCGTGCTGACCGCCGCCTGACATGTTATAACCAGGATCCAACATGGTGAGGAGGGCAGACAACTTTGCCGGCTTATAACAGCAACAAATGTAATTTTTCGTCTTTTTCTTTGCGACTTTTTCTTGTATAGGGTCCCCATATTGTTCTGTAGGAGCCGCTCGGTAAATTTCAAGTGGATTTGTTACATATAATACTTTTTGGTTATGTGGCCCCCCCGGACTAGGATAGATCCGAAAAACCTTGTTCAGAAAATGGAAGGAATGGTAGGAATAAGTGAAAACCTGGTCTCAAACAGTCGATGATAAAGGAGTAAAAACGGGGGATAATAACGTCCTTCAAACGATAATTGGGACGAGGAGGAAAATGTTTGCCTGGCAAGATAACATCACTCGGACCCCACTCGCGCGACTTGCACCTGTGGATGCACCCGCGCCCAACCTTTTCACTCTATTACGGTTTAGGACGAATTCATCGAATGTTATGATGAAGACGGAAATATCCGTCCAGATCAGAGGTCATCAGCGGGGGAGGGGAGTAGGAGATGATGGGACGGCTTCATAAGCGGGAAGTAATGTGATGAGCTCGAGAAACGCTGGAAGAGAGACCTGTGGAGCAGGCACGCGGATGAACGCGGCGAGAAGGATGTGAATGCAGTTCACGTTGAGGAAAGAAACGAGTGTATGGAAATAGCCGATCAACAGCGGCAGTAAAAACAAGTCTGTGTTAAGCTCTTCAGGGAGGTTGTTATACGGCTTAATTACCCAGCATTACCTTTTCTGCTGGGTTCCCCCTACTTCTCCAGGGATCCCTTCAGCGTTCCATGCAACTTTTAAGAAACGACCTAGATCGGATTGAAACGCTGATTACAAATTTGTAGACCAAAATTGCTGAATGGTTTCGGTGCAAGTAAACGGGGAGGCGCAATCCCAAAAAGGGGTCAACCTTGTACAAACATCCTTCCATATATAATTTAAATAATAGTTGAAATGGAAACACATGCAACATAATGTACAACGTAAGGCAGCCACTGAACTGTCAGACCCCTCCCCATTGGGATGGCACCAAATCGGGATAACAACGTCCTCCAGCGAGAATTGGACGGGGAGAAAACGTTTGCCTGGCAAGATAGCACCGCTCGGACCCCACTTGCGCGACTTGCAACCTGTGGATGCACCCCGCGCCCAACCGTCTCACTCTATACGGTTTAGGGCGAATTCACCGAATGTTATGAAGAAGACGGAGGATATCCGTCCAGATCAGAGGTCATTAGCGGTGGAGGGGAGTA
>OX375870.1:81003676-81031562 GCA_947359475.1 Heligmosomoides polygyrus bakeri
TGCTTTTGAGGAATTTTGGCGAACGAATGAATGAACGAAGAAATTTAATGCAGAAAGTTTTCGAACGAAGGAACGAACGAGATTATTCGCTCGTTAATTCTTTCAAATGTGATGATCTTTCGTTAATTCGAATATTCGATTAGTCTGATAATTTGATCGAATAAGCTTCTGTGTTTATCGAAGTCTATTCGACATTCGAATAAAATTATTAGATTTTCAAATAAATTTGAAATATTCAGTTTTCGAATAATATTCGAATATGGCTCCCTCTCAATGTCCGATTTCGAACGGATATTGGAAAATCTAGAAACATCGAATATTTGACTATTCGAATAATTTTTGAATATATTAGTTCTTTTTTTTTGAGCGCAACTATAATAAATACGTAACTGTATAGCAATAAATAAACAAATAAATTTGTAATAATCCGTAATCCCCCATAAATAAATAAATAAATAAATAAATAAATAAATTCGTAATAATCCGGTCATAAACTGAGCCAGTAGTCAGTTGATCTAACAACCTTCTGGGGCTTCGCGATAATACCTCAAGCCACACCTATACGTATTGTTTGTTGTGAAGCCTACTCACTAGGCACATATTCACGCGGTTCTGACGTCAAGCGACCAACTCCGGGCAAAGATCGGCTGATAAGTGGTCAACGTATTCGCGCGACTCCCACTTCACACTGTCAACTCTGCAAAATTCGATAAAATTGATCGACAATGACTGGGCGAGTGAGATTGTTTGCTTGTTGTGAAGCCTCTCTATTGACCATCAAACGAGTGAAAGGATAAATGACAGTGTTAGACCTAGCTCAGATACGGTTCAACTCGGTGCCGAGACGAGCAGGCGCTGGCTCTTTTATACAATTTTTACATCGATTTGGACACCTTTCAAATCAAACTGGATACTCTTCTAATCTAGCTGTAAAACTTTTGAAATCTAAACGCATTCTTCCAGATCGAAAGGACCTTCAGGCAGGTTAAACTACAGACTCAATAAGATGTTGAGAATATCTTTTGTTCAAGGAAAATTTGGTTTAACCTTCTTGAAATTGTTTAGTTTACCTGCCCCAATAAGTGTGATAATCTTATGAAATTTTTATTTCAATGATTTTTTTGGTTAAATTTCGCTTTAAAGCACGGCTAAGCAACATGCTTATAGGGTAGTATAAGATCAGATCGCGTCATGCACTTGAAGAGTTAGCCGCAACTTTTATTTGATTGTTAGTGTAAATGCTACTTACATAAAGCGTCATAGTGAGGATATATTTGTTCTTTGCAGTTGTTTTTGTTTTATCGTTAACAAGTGTCAAACTCCATGCAAACATAAATTCTGCTAGCAATCGAATAAAAATCGCGACGTCTTAGATGAAGGCGTGGCGCATCTCCTTTTCGGTGCTAAAAATGGTCGCCTTTCCGCTTTTTAAATCAAGATTTAAACCATCATTTTCCATTAAAAATAAAGCTATAAAATTTCAAACAATGTGTTCACTTATTGGGTAGATGAATGAAAACTTTAAAGTAAGTTAAATTAAAATTTTCCATCAACAAGAAATCATTCTAATCTTTTGGAGAGGCCCTAGTTTAATGTAGAGGAAGCTCATTTCATTTTGTAAGACTTCCCTTTGATTTCAAAAGTCATCGGAAAGGTGTAGGTAGGAGGGACTGAGGTTTGAAATAGTTATTACAATACAAATACATCCACAATTATTTGAAACCTCAGTTCCTTCTACCTACACCTTTCCTTTGATTTTTGAAATCAAAGCAAAATCGTTAGGCTACTTTGGAAGAGTGTCTAATTTGACTTGAAAAGTGTCCAGTTCGACGTGAAAATGGTATATATGCAGTAGGGTAGGGTAAGATATCTTAAGCCATTATACTCTACAGTCATACGTAATACTTGTCATGGTATTTTGGGCACCCACAACTGTATGAAACCTCAATCTTCTGCCTACACCTTTCCAGGAATCCAGCTCCCGTCAAATGGTGACACCCTAAGATGAAGCGACACTGTACGGCCCTTCGACACATATCTTATCTATCGTATCTTTTACCGTCACATTTTACCGCGTCCACGTCGCAGGCGGCCGTGACGCGGCGTCGCGTTGAAGGGATGTTTTGGAGCAACTGACAGCACTGTTTTTTTTTTTGTAGAAATGACACCTAAAAGCAAAGTCTCTGCATTCAGGTTTGCTTCTGCTTGAACACAAGTTCGCTAGCTATAACCTGCACCAAGGAACCGGTCAGTGTCACTTCATCTTGGGATGTCATCATAATCCTTTTATGGAAGGTACTTTCCTTGATAGTTGTATATGGGAGCTTTATGGACAATATGTAAGACCTGTAGAATTCCATCGTCTGAGCGTAATCGACGCGCCGGACCCAAATCTAAAGACACGGTCTAGGCTGTAGGTGATGTTCACGTGCTAAGATACGTCTGGAAGTCATTGAATTTCTAGCTCTCTCAGAAGCTTTCAGAGGAGTGGACTGGTCGGAGGATAGAAGCCGCGGAACCGAACCAAGACCATCGCCGATCATGCACGAGATCTGCATGCTCCAACCTTCGACGGGTGAAGTAGCACCCAAAGGCTGCCGAAGGCTGTCCTACGCAACCGATCTCGTGCGATTGCCTAACATGTGCTTTGTTGCATCCATTTATGATTTAGTTCCGGCGTCTGATAAACCTAATGTGATTGCGAGGCCCGTCGTAGAGAAAGAAATCGAGGAGCCTGGAGCAGTTTCTAATTTTCTGGAACGAGTAAGCAACGTCTTCCAGCAGAAGCCTGCATTTATTTTTCTGCAGGCTGCTGCTGGAAGACGTTGCTTACTCGTTCTAGAAAATTGGAAACTGCTCCAGGCCCTTCGATTCCCGTTTATTTCCTCTAATTCGGTTTCATCTCGGACTTGGATTAACTTTTATACCTTCCCTTTTTTTCTGACACCTATGTTCCTTCGACCGATTGCTTCTCCTCGTTGCCCTTTTTCTTAGATTTTTGCGATTCATGCCATGCTGTTGTAGGACTCCTGCCATTCGTAGGTGTATAACTGTTGCCTTTTTGAGAGTTTCCTGGGTCATATGTAGGAAACAAATGAATCGATAAATGACGCCGTTAATCAATGTTTTTTGCAGGATGAGCCACGCCCTCTATTTCTACGTAGACAAACATGGTGGCGCAGTCGGAGGAGGAAGCACTGGTCGTCGCGTGCACCCCTCCTCCCCCCCCCCCCCCCCCTCGATCTCGAACTTCCACCCAGGCCAAGCAAGTCTTCCATCTATCCGGGAGCATGGAGTTCATATCATACATGAGTGGGATGGAGGAAGAGCTGACTTGCCCATTAAGAGACCACCGTAAGTCATTGTATAGATACAAATACACACATACTACAGGGTGCGCCATAAATTTATTTATTTATTTATTCAAGCGTGGGTAACAAAATCATCACACGCGTAACAACTCGATCAAACATATGAGAAATTCTAGAGAATTACAACAGCACACAAATCTACAAAAAGTTTTTACGAGCAAGAAGGTGTCTAAAACTATTCGTGGACATGTTAATGACATTCTCATCATCACCTATAAGTAGGTTGAGCTCCTTAAGATTTCGATACGTGAGGAAGTTCGACCTAACTTGAGACGTAACAATTCTGGGATACAATCTAAGTCTCCCTATCCTAATTCTGGTCAGTGGTACACCAAAAAACTCTATAGGGTCTATTGAAAGCTTTCTAGATATAATTTTTAATGGCATGATTAGGTCCGCTATCTTCCGCCTAATGCATAAAGAGGGTATACCTAGTTGTCTTGCCCTATCAGCACCATTGGGAATGTCGGAGCTAGGAGCCATATGTCTTTACGGTAGATTTTTGTTTTCGCGTTCTTTTGAAAGCAGCATGGGCATTATTCTTCTTTTGCTAAATATGCATCTGCTGGGCTAGTCTCTCGACAAAGCTAGGTGCCAGTCCCTCGTTCAATTTGTTTTCAATTTTCAAATTCAGAGCTGCAATAGATATGTTTTTATGTAATGTAAATGGTGGATACGTGCAGCAGGGATACCAGAATTTTCAAGAGACCAAGTTGTTGGGCGACCAAAGTTTCATGGTGTTCACAAATTCTAAAACCATAGTGAGACCACTCTGGACTCCTCGACTTCCAGTTTCCTCCTTGCGCTTTTCTTCCTTCTAAAATTGATGGATATGTGTTCTGATTTTTCGACTGCACTTTTATCGAGTAATTTTCAGTAAGTTTTTTTTGCGTTAGTTGTTGTTTTGACAATTTGCTAGTGTATGTCTACTATATTTGCTACTGTGTTTGAGCGCGTCTTATGACGTATATAATAAATAAATAAATAAATAAATAAATAAATAAATAAATATGGTCACTTTTTTCGCGCATCATTTTTTGTAACTTTTTGTAAAGGTTTTTGCGTTTTCATTGTTTTTTTTTCGGATTCTTCTCATTTTCATCTTAAGCACATACAGTTTTTTTGCATCTACACACTGCTTATTTTAGAATTGATAAAGTCTTCTACTTAAAGAGGCGCAATTTTGGATCTGAGAAGGGCAGGACTTCCTGTTTCCAACATCGCTGGTCTACTGAAGCTGCACAAGAAGATCGTCTATTGCTGTGTGGAATGTAACTGTCTCATTGGTCGTACCCGATGTGGCTGTCGGGTATCCGTAGCTGCGAGCAGTCTTCAAAAAATCGTGAAAGAACGAACCAAGCGGAATCGAGGCCGCAGCATGAGAAAGATGGCGTTCGATCTGAGCGTATCGGCTACGAGAATAAGGTGAGTTGTTAAGAATGAACTTGGACTATACCCTTACAAGTTCCTTCAACTGCACGGATTGATGCTTGCACAGATGAAAGGAAGAATAAAAAATGTCGAAGACTACTTGAGTGGCACGAGCACTGCACGATGCTGTTCACCAATGAGATGCATTTCTCAATTGAGCAGTCTTTTATCCACCAAAATTCGCGGTTATAAGCCGAAAATGGTGAGGATGAAGACACGAAGGGAAGGATTGTTCACGAAAACTCTCACGCAGCTTCTCAGATGGTTTGGGCCGGAGTTTGCGCCACAGGACGGACACCAATGGCTTTTGTTGAAAAATGAGCCAAGATCAACACCAATGTCAACCTGAACGACATTATGAAGATTTTTTTGCTTTCCTGGGCTCAAGAACACTTTGGAAATACAGAATGGATCTTTCAATAGGACGCGCACCAGCTCATAAGTGCAAGAAGACTCAGTAGTGATGCGCGAGGAATCTTCCCAACTTCATCCCTGCTTCTGAATGGCCAACACACTCGTAAGATTTGAATATTATGGTTTACTGCGTTGGTCTATTTTGGGGGAAACAGCATGCGCTAAAAGGAACAGATTGAAATCTTCACTGGAAAAAGCATGGAAGGAAATTCCGCAAACAACCTTGCGTGCCGCCATTGAGTCTTACCCTAAGGGTCTGTAGGCTGTCATTCGTGCCAAGGCAGGTCATATTGAATGATATTTAGTCTGTTTGTTAAATAGGTTGTTAACAAATTGTTGATGAAATTTTACTGGTTCCTGATAAATTCCGCGTGAATAATTTGCTATTTATTGAGTGACCATATTTATGGTGCACCCTGTACATACATATATTCTTCACTCCATAACATTACCTTGAAACAGAATTCGTGGTGCATACGGCGAATGCCTAACCCCGTCCTTTCTCCTTTTCCCCAATCGTGAATGCGGTTTTAATATGTATTTTGGCTGTACAACAACTTGTTGTGGGCAGTCGATTTACAGGTCAGTGTTTGTTTAGAGTTTGAGGTGGCGGTGCGAATTCTGGCGCAGGAGAAACAAGCACCTGCACACAAAACATTGAAGGCCTTTTTGGATACACAGCGAAAATCCCAAATTGATCAGAAAAGATGAATGCCTAGCCACATCTAACGAACTCGCCCATTCCTTGACCTCTGTGGATTCCGACCTCTAGAGTTCTCAGGTCGGAGGCCGCGGCACGGCTTCTGGGTCATCTACCAGTCATTTGGTCTGTGGGCGACTCTAGCGAGTCCTTCTCTGCACTTCTCGGTGAGCCTTCTAGCCTCGGCTGCATGGTTCTTTTCTGGTCCATATTTATTTATTTATGCGTGAAATTCACGCGAAACATAAGCAATTCATGAGGATACTAAAAGAACAGTCAAAAACATCTCCAAAGGGGAACATGATGAACAAGAGAATTGATTGAAAACATAGGTTTCCCCACTCAGAAAGGTAAACAATTAAGCGTTTCGGAAATGTCTGTTTAAAAGCTTTTGAATTTACTCAAAGAGTCAGGAATTGGAGACGTCTTGCCACACATGGTCCCTGAGCTTGTTTTCTCAATTTGAAATGGTGCTTGGTGGGATAGTTTTGGGGGGCTTCTGACTTTCCAGGCTCCGACGAAGGCGGTGAGGCCGAAACGTCAGCCGAATAAAACTGCGGTATCTGGCTACTGACGCATTCGAAGTCTCGACGACATGCTCACAATGCCGAGATTTATAGAAAGTGGAACATAGAGTGTTTATTTACTTGTTGTTTTATTTATGTACACTGCAATAATACGATTAGATTAGTAGCAACCAAGTCCAGTCAATCTAACACTGAAAAAAAAGAAAACAGAAAGAGAGAAAAAGGAACGTACATAGGACATAAAAAAAGTTAACAGCTGACAGAAGCCCAACAGATGAGGAGCAGAGGAAAAACTGCATTTCCAGATAGATTTTTTATGGAGAACGTATCGTTATTAAGAGTAACAAGGAGAGCCTACAAAGTGGCGGTGAGCTTTTTATTTATTTATTTATTCGTGACGTGGACTAAGGCCACACGTGAAAATACAATGTTAGAATAAAAAACCCACAAACTTAATCAAGAAGAAGTAAATACAGTTGAAGGCACTCATTGTACATGTAAAAGCAGCTTCTTGAAACCATGCAAGGATAGACCTAGGACTTCCTCAGTTGTGCTCAAAATGTGATTGAACTCCCTTAAGGTAAAAAAAGCTTGCTCGGGCCCGCGATTTTGCCACCGAAACATAAAGTCTGAGCTTTCCTCTTATGTTTCTTGTCAGCCTAGTGCCAAAAAAGTTGAGTGGGATCATAGAAACCCTACTAGTGGGTATTTTAAACATCATGAAGAGGTCAGCTCTTTTCCTTCTAATGAAAAGGCTTAGTAAGCCTAATATCTCAGCTTTTGCGATCCAATTTTTATGGGATGTAGGGTCCCGTGTGGGAAGTCCAAACCGTAGTTAATTTTTTCGGAATGCTCTTTTGTGGTCGCAAAAGAGGCGTGTGGAAGCGTGAGCGCGAAGTTCGTCACGCCCCGCTTCGCCCAAGTGAATGTGGTCGGCTGGCGCAGTGGATAGCGATGCCGCCTCTCGGGCGCACCGACTTGTTTTTACGGTTCGACCGCCGGTATCGCTGTAGTTTTTGCACACATCGGGTCGTTATTATTGTGTGCTTGCGTGATCACAGGAGTCAATTTATATACACGATTATTGCTTTTAGTAAGTGTTAAATATTTACCGGTATCAAATCAAATTTATGACCTATCCCGTGAAGTGTATGTGCTTTTCTGCATTTACGGTATCGTAGATGATATAATACAGTGCAAATACGACCCATTGAGAGGTAACTGAAATGAAAGCAAAAAGGGCTACATTTACTTGCTAAAATGAAGATAAATAAACGCATTCATTGTGTACAAATTGCTTTCTGTGATCACACAAGTTCATAATAATAACGACCCTATGTGTGCAAAAACTTTGGCGACTCGGGAGAATGAACCGTAAACCCCACTCGGTGCCCCGAGAGGTGATACCGCTACCCATTGCGCCAATCGACCACGTTCAGAGTGTGGCACCAGAGCGTGATGAACTTTGCGTTCACATTTCTACACGCCTTTTTTCGACCACAGAAGAGCATTCTGAAAAAATTAACTACGGTTTTGGACTCACCACTCGGAACCCTACATCCCGTAAAAGTTGCATCGCAAAAGCTCGCTGCCACTTTGGAGGCTCTCCTTGTAAGATTAGCTCATTAGCATAGTGGATGCACAAAAGACAAAACTCGCTGCGGATCTTCGACAGATAGGCGTCCCTATATACAACCATCCGAGACAAAATCTATCACTGAAAATGTACGTGTGTGTTCATGGCCAGGAATAGAATGACTATGGCGAAATTGGGCAGTGACGAACGAAACCTGTATGAACTAGGCAGCTACTGGGGAACGTATCATCATACCTAGCATCAAAGAACTTTGGTGTCAATAGTTTAACCTTCTATCACTCACAGATCAGTCTCGCACCAGTTCATCGACACTAAAGGGATGGAAAACTTGATTGACTTAGTTAGGGCTCAACCCTGAATCGATTCGTGGTGAACGTGAGAACTGGCTTTTCCTCCACTGATACGATTTCGGCGAACACACTACCGAATGGCTACCGTATCCTTAACAGCGCGTTCGTGCAATCACACACATCCGCTACCAGTGCTAAATAGACGAGCACGTCGCCCAGCGTGCCTAGGAGTTTAGTAGACGTGCCGAACACGTCGCCCAACGTGCCTCGGAGTTCAGTAGACGTGTCGAACAGTGAGAGGCTGGTTAAGCGTTAAGCTTTCGTAGAAATATCTTTCCTGCTCCGACCGTTTCTGTTGTTGCAAGAAAGACGGCGTGTCGTGAATGCACAACACGCTCAGGCAATTCTGGAATACGGTAAGTCGGCACTGCTCTTCCTTCTCGATTCTTGTCAGGCACGCTGGGCGACGTGTTCATTTATGAAGCACTGGTAGCGGATATGTGTAATTGCACGAACGCGCTTTTCTGACGCCTAAAGGATACGGTAACCATTCGGTAGTGTGTTCGCCGAAATCGAATTAATTCTTCCACTTTTCCGGCTTAGTTAACACGAGTGGTATCTGAAAATAGAATTGATTCGAGGTGTATTCAAGAGTCAGTGCAGTCTCTGACTGCGCTACACATGCCATTATAGGAATGGAATATACTGGAATATTTTAGCAACCGCATCCGAATTGAAATATGTTAGTTCATGGAAAGCTTTGTAAGACCAATTAGAAACCATGCCAATCTTGCTGCTTTTCAGCGAGGATATGGTCAACGCAGTTATATCATGGACTTATAGAATGAGCAAATTTCTGGAAGGCAGCTTCTTCGTCAGCTCCCTATTTGAATTGCATCCCGATTGCAGCTTTATACTACATGCACCAGCAGCCAGTCGACTTAGCAGCCTCTCTGACCGCTAATTGGTTCGCTTCGCCCCAGAAACTCTACCCAATTGGTCCATGCAATTCCTACTTCAACAGGGGGCTGCGGGACATTATGTACGAATGGTCGCCGCGGACGCGGCGAATAGCGCGGCGATCGCGGCAGAGGACGTCGCAATTGGGTGAATCAGCGGCCAGTGATATTTATACCTGCCTCAAAACTTGCACATCAAGTGTTAGAAAGTGTATACAAAGTCAGTTTCACTGCGGTAGTGTGTCATATTTTCAGCTTTTCCTGAAGAAGCACCATATAAAATTGAACATCAGAATGTTGTTTAGTTTTACAACTCGAACTCAATTTCTGAACCTGAGCATGTTTCCTCGCAGCTCCTGCAACAGCAGGAGATGATATCAACAACTCAGCCCTAGCGTCTGCAGCACGTCATGAGCTACAACTCACACGACCGCAGCGGAGCTCATCGCGCACGCGGCAGTCGCCGTCGCGGGCGCGGTGACCATTCGTACATAAAGACCGCCCCTCTTCAACAGGGTATTTTAGCGGTAAGTCGATACTATCGATTAGTTGATCGACAGTGCCTAATTGGCATGACCTACATATGTGACGGTTATGACTACACATCCATTTGACCTTCCAATATTCGGAACAGAATCTCCAATCTCTCTAGTCTGCTTCTTCACAGGAAGACCAACGATTTGCTTTAGAAAATGATCACGCTTACACATCAACAAATGTTACACAAATTCCTCTTCAAACGTGCGAGATTGCAGGAACAAAATTCGTTTTCTTAAGGTAAGATCTTGACTACGAGCTTCCTCTTCCTCAAAGATTTGGTTCGTACTTTTTGAAATTTTTCGAAAAAATATTTTATCAAATTCTATTTCACAACATAAAGAGCTCGTTGATAGGTACCTCAAAGGGTGATTCATTAGGGTGATGTTGTTTGTATTCTTCTGTCACACAAACACATGCTTTGTTCTTCTCGTTGTGTATATCTCGTATTGCCTTTTTGGATAGCTGATTGTAAATGTAATAGTTCCCTCTGCATGGACATCTACGTATAATAAATGAATAAATAAATGTCTCCCAACTTATCGAAGCGGTTTCTACCTCTTGCAGTAAATACTGGCCAAAAATCAATAGAACCAATCGATGTTATTTTTGTTTATTTTCTGAGAATTGTATGCTACCGTTGGGATATCTCCTCATCATGGACGAACGGGTCCATCCAAAAATCTATGAAATCGCATCCATAGTTGGCTGTTCGATATGTACTGTTGTGAAGTCTGCCTTATGACCAAGATATTCATAAGATACTGATTGCCACCCCAAATGGTTGACTTCGTGAAAAGTCGATAAAATCGCTCGATATTGGTCACCTGGTCGATACCGAACCTTTGTTCTGTGGATACTCTCGTGGTTCCCACCCTGGAAGGTGAATTCTGAGTAGAGGTCAGTTATTCGGGTCGAGCTGTGAAGTAGTTCCTGCTGACATTCTGCGGACGTTGAGAAGGCGGTACTCAATTGCGACGAGGTCCGAATGGCGTGATTTCTATAGAGTATGATGGGATTTTCATGCCTAATTTGAATGAATTACATAAAAAATAGAATAATCCCTCGAAGAGTGACCATAACCAATCTTGTGCTCGAATAAGATTTTGAAATTCGTCCAGTGTTTGGAGAGCCAGTTCCTGGGCGCGCGACTGGACGTAACGATGCAGCCAAATCTTCTGCGATCTGTTAAACAAGCCTGTCAACTACATAATATTACTATATCTCCAAGGGTGCTTCAACGAGATCAAGGATGTTCATACGATTAAACCCTGTCTAAACGTGACCATAATGATGTTGGTAGATCTACCTGATCGGCACAATGAATGGCGTTGTTTAAAGAGACTAAAATCTTAACTGAGTGTTGTTATTCCATTTGAGAAGTGGTTCCCCACTGCTGCATAAAATAGCGGTCGATATTTTCCTTCTCCTGATGGCGAGAGATGTTTTGTGTTTATGTGCTAAGCTGAAGAAATAAAGAGCCCATTTGCGACGTTTTCTGGTTTTTAACATTCACGCCTTCAACCACAAGTTTATGTATGAAGAAATTCTAAAGTTTGAAGAAAAAATTTGTGCATTTTCTCTATAGATTTCCAGCTTGGACTTCGAAATTGTGCAGCTCACCCAGCTTTACGTGCCCTAAAAGGGCTAGCAAATAGGGGCTTTGGCTGAAAAATGCAACGAGAAGCTTGAACCGCCTTTTTAGTATACTGTTCCTTGGCTCTTTTTCGGCCAATACAGTTCTTCAACAACATAGTTATGGGGGCGTAGTTAGCACTCTTCTTCATGGCCGTGTTTCAGGATGAATATCTCTTTCCAGGTGCTCCATGGGTTACGGACAAAACAATTGAATCAGCTGCGATGTCATGCTGCCCAAATCGCGTAGGATCCTTCCGTTCAGGTAAGTCGTAGAAATGCGGTGGGTTGGGTACCGTAGCTGATCCAAAGCTCTTCAGCTAATAGGAAATGACGAGCATAAGATAGGGCATAGATGCCGCGAGAAAGTGCAACGTGCACTCTTTTAGGTCTTTTCTCCGAGGGATTGCCTTAAGTGGCCCCGGACGATAGAACCTGCCTGTGACTGCTTGCACTTCATCTAGCAGATGCAACTGAGACATTACCAGCGAATGCACTGGCATCAGTGTGAGAAAATGTTTGGCCAGGTCTCTGGTTTTGGCCGCGTTGGCGGCTTCCCTTCGCAAAGGTGTCGAACGGCTGCCCGCTCGTCGTTTTTGTGAAGGACGACCGTCACCGAATTGATAAGACACTCCTTCTGCTGCGGGCGAAGAGGGGACTGACAGAAGAGATCGCAGACGCTCGGTTAGAGATGGCCTGCTGACGGGGATTCATCGAGCGCGCACCATTTTGTATGCGAAAAAGTAAGAGTGCTCTGGAATAGTAGAACGGCCAGGATACTGGACGTTCTTTGAGCCTCCTCGGTTTCCCAAATGCTAGTCTCGAGGCATTCAGAATAGTCATCCATTACCAATAGCCATCTAGCCTGATATAGCGACGTCTTGTTGCGATCTCAACTCTAGCGCCAGGGCTCGAACCCGCACCCCTTGCTGACAGGGCGGATACTCCTACGCCAGTGCACCGACCGTTTTTGACTCTCCATATGTTTCGGTAGTCCAGAATGGTGTGAATGCTCCTGGCGGTTATCTTCGGAGCTGAAGTTCCGGAGCAACCGACTGGTCGATACGTACAGTACCGGACATGCCGCTCCGTCCAATAAGCACAAGCGGCGCGAAATATGAAGGGCGGCGCAAAAGGGCGCCGGAGAGCGCCGTTTTCCGCTCGCCACGCGTCGCGTGTGACGCAAGTCACGTTAGGGCGCTGCGCCCTTAACTCCTGGACGTTAGGCGGATGGATGAGCCTATCCACGCATTTGTACGAGCATGGCCTACTATCTGGAACGAACTGCCGGCATGGTGCGCGCTGTGAACAATGCATATAGGCCCGGCAGAATCAATCGAGTCGGCGCGACCGCTCGCTGAGTGATGATAGGCTGATGGGCTGATGGAAGGAGCCTATCCACGCGTTTGAACGAGCATGGCCTACTGTTTGCTCGTTTGGACGAGAATGGCCTACCTCAACTGATAGGTACGATTGTATATGCATTGTTCGCGGTGCACTCCAGATGCAAGCTGGACAGTCTTAGAGCAGCAACTCAGGAGTAGGACGGCTAGGGATTTCTGATAAAACTCCCTAAACGCTCACTCTACCAGCTGTCGCGCCCACTCAATTGATAGGTTCGATTCTATATGCATTGTTCATAGCGCACTCCAGATGCAAGCTGGACAGTCCTAGAGCAATTCCTGAGTAGGAAGGCTAGGAATTTCTTTTGAAACTCCCCATACGCTCACTCTACAAGCTGTCGCTCGCTCTATAGATTGTCGCGCCCACTCGATTGATTCTGTCGGGCCTATATGCATTGTTCACAGCACGCCATGCCGGCAGTTAGCTCCAAACAGTAGGTCATGCTCGTCCAAGCGCATGGGTAGGCTCCTTCCATCAGACTAACGTCCAGAAGTTGAGGGCACAGCGCCCAACGCGACTTGCGTCGCACGCGACGACGTCGCGACCACGCGACCTCCGCTGTTCATCTTTCGCACCGCTTGTGCTTGTTGCACGAGCGGCATGTCCGGTACTGTAGTTCCTCCACCCCTTTCATTAATAATTTTGTCGATGCTCCCTGATGCCGTGGCTTGCCTCGAAGGGATGGGTAGAATTTTAGTATAACTCGCAGCGGTCAGCTGTCTGTTACCGCAGTAGGAATTTCCTAATCATAGAACATTACATGGACTACGCTTGAAGAACTGGGGAATGTGCGTTGGTGTGTTGCTGAGAACTCACCTTGCCGTTTCGCAGAGCAAAATTCATCTTCTACTAAATGGAATGAGGGTGTCCGTACCAATCGGTACGAATAACTGTCATTTCTATTAATTGGAAACACATGCAACAACCATTAGATAAGGATAAGGATAATGGACAAGGTTTTTCAATTTTTTTTAGGATGCGCCACGCGTTCTGCTTCTACGGGACGTCGTGGAGGCGATTTGAGTGCGTGTTTGGCCTACAGAATGACTTGATCAGCCGATGAACAAACAGTCACCGACACCGGTCGACGGAAGGCTTGGTTGGTCTGGGCAGCAAATCCGAGCCGGAGACCTGGTATTGGTTGCTGGCGACGGTCATCACATCTTCCGGCTGCGCTACACGTGCCCTTGCAACAGCCATTAGAACTAGAAATATCTCTTGATCTTGCTTTTTTCCGTATACAGCTGCTCTGCATCGCTTCGAATTTGGTCTTTACTATTGCTCTTAATGTTGTTTTTTTACTACCTTTTTCATCCTGCCCGCGTTAGCATTACGTTATATTTAGTTGCTTTATAGCACACGCTTTGCAGTTTACTAAATAAATAAATGCATCAAAAATACTAATGCCGTGCCCGCAACCATTCGGAACAAAGGATGGAGAGAAGGAAGATGCTCTCGAATTCCTGCATAGCTATGTAAGTGTTACTCAATCGCTACGGCGTATCCGTTGGGTTGGTGTTGCTTATTGGGGCTTATCATAAGCGGCTACCACTGAATTGATAAGCCGCTGCCTTCGGATTAATTCTGCAAGTCTGGTTCACAGCCAAGTCAACACCGTTTCAGCTGTATTCGAAAAGGTAGACTCAGCCGAGGGCTTGCAAGGAACGTGATGGGGCGTTTAACTGACAGCAAGAATCGAATCCTACGAGAAGGTTCTTCACCCATCAGCTACCAGCAGTGAACGATCTGGCTTCAACAAAAGTGCGCTGCTAAGCAGAAGCAGCAATGAATTGGTGCTGATCAAACCAGTCGTTATGGAAGTGATAAGAACCGTGTACGACAGGAAACAGTATTTCAAAATCAAGAAGTTTCTTCTGTTAGCTTCTTCTGTTTTGAGAAGCTGGCGAAGCTGATTGGTATATGAGAATTGCAGGGAATGGACGGTTCTTAATACAGTAGTGCTCTCGAAATTTTTTCGACTGTACGAATAGTTTCGAATGCTCACAAACTTCGACTGTTCGAATTCGAATACACTCGAAAAGAGCGATTTGCTGATTATTCAAATCCGAGTATATTTTGAAACCGGGATGTTCTGAATACTCGAATTGGAATACATTGGAAAAACGCGATTTCTTGAATATTCGAATTCGAATATTGATCCGAATGTTCGCATTCGAATATTGGCTCAAATCTTGGGATTTGCAGCGTAAGCCATTGTGTAGGCCAAATACGCATTCAGACTATCTTCACGATATCGCGTAGAAGTAGAGTGCGTGGCGCATTCCGCAAAGTGAGTGACCAATGCCGTGCTTTATCCTTCATCCTAACATAATAATTAAGTTTATTATAATTTTTACCATCCTGCTAAACGCCTTGAATGTGTAGCTTTCTTGGGGGACTCGCAGTCTATTCCCCAGAGAGAGAGCTTCATCACGCGGAGGTGGAAGGTCTCAAAATAGAACGGAACGTCGATGCAGTGCGAAGCGAATGGAATGTGCGAATACCAAGACACTGCTACACAAGCAGAAATAAAAGTGAGCGCCATTAGTGGAAACAAGTTAGTAAAAAAAATTTGAAAATGGACAATCAAAGAGAGCGTGGTGACAAATTTATTTTCAATGTCACCTTTTTCATAACACATGGTTTCATAAAATTTAACAACATATAACAATTTTTTTACAATATGGGAAAACTAGCATCCAGTTGTTTGATCGAAAGCTTAAAATTCCTATCGGGAAAGGAGTACGGCAGGGAGACACGATTTCTCCTAAGGGATTCACAGCGGAACTTCAGGATGCCATGAAGGACTTGAACTGGGTCGATAAAGGCTACCTTGTCGACGGTAAACGGATCAGCAACCTTCGCTTCACCGACGATATTGTTCTCATCTCTACCACCACGGCAGAAGTCGAGGAAATGGTGAACGAGCTCAATGTGGCAGGTATGAAGATTGGATTGGACATGAATATGTCCAAAACGAAGTTTATGGTCAACCAGTGGTGTGACACGGGACTCGTAAGGTTAAATGGAGTCGCTCTACAACAAGTCGACTCCTACGTCTATCTGGGAAGAGAGCTGAACATGCATAACGACCTCGCTCCTGAAATCGCCCGCAGGAGACGCGCAGCATGGGCAGCCTTCAGTTCGATTCGCGAAGTCACCGATCAGGTCAAGGATGCCGGCCTCAGGGCCTGGATATTCAGCGCCTCTCTACCTGCGATGTGTTACGCGATGGAAACCTGGCCCGACATCAAGACAATCGCCAGAGCAATGCAAACTACGCACCGTGCACTGGCAAGGAGGCCTACGAAGCTCGGAGCTAAGGGAGAAGTCGCAATTAGCAGATCCGCTGCAGTACATGAAGAAGTCCAAATATCGCTGGGCCGGACACCTGCTTTGGCGAAAGGACGATAGGTGGAGTCTCCCTGTCACAGAATGGCTCCCAAGAGACCACAAGAGACCACTGGGACGACCGCCAACGCGATGGGCAGACTCATTCTCAAGATCTTTCAGAGAGCAGAGTCTGCCTCACTGGATGCAAGCTGCCAGAGATCGAGCGGTCAGGAAGAGTTTTGGTCTCGCTGAGATGACCTCCAGCCTAAAAAAGGACCACCAAAGTACATATGTACCTTCCTGATGTTGTGCGTAGTTGTCACAGATACGTGTCTTTCTCGTCCGGATCTATCAGGTTCCCAAGTCTTTGTAGCATCCAATGGATTTATACAGAACACTTCGATGATCTCGCTGGTGAATATCGCGTGCCGAGAAGCCTTGACGGTAAAGTTCAATGGTTGAATCACGGTTGCACGAACGTTTCGACATGTTTAAAATTATTTATTTTTATGCTTGATTGAGATAAGCATAAATAAGTAGATTGACGTAGTAAAAACAATAAAAATGCAGAAAAAAAGCAGACGCTGCGAATAGGAGGTCAAATTGTTCACGCATGCTGTCACCATAATTTTGGCGCATCCTGCAGTTCTAATTTATCTAGTGCTACATCCTACAGGGAAATCGTGGAATTCTGAGTGAGATGAGGAGAACGCTAAGCAAAGGAATGTATGTAAAAGCCTCACACATTTTCATCACTATATCCATCAAGGAAGGCATCAAGATAATGAGGAGAAAAGAAGAATCATTGCTTGAGATCCGCCATGTACTCTACTCCTATGAGTAATTAGTGTATTTGCCCAATAGAACGGGTAATGCGAGAGGAATGAGAAATCAGTGTTTCATTTCTCCAGGTCACATATCCGGTGCCGATTCCCCCGACAGCGGAAGAATGGGTGGCTAGCTTGACCTAGTCGGAACCCGAACCAAGAGCCTCAATTCGAGATGAGCTCGACTGCAGGGATTTCACCTGACTGCGCTGTTGTGCCATGCTGACCCTAAGTCGTTCAGACATTAGAAAATACCGGAATCAATGCCAGTAGTTGCTTCATTTTCAGCAATCTCCTTTTGATATCATTGAACCAAATGGAAAAAAAAAACGACGGGAGGAAGAAAACGGAACGTGGAAAAAAGAAAAATATGTGCTAAAAGGAAAAAAGAATAAAAAAGCATCCAGGGAAGAAATCTTTTGCGAGGTGGAGGGACTTCAATCGCACCACCGGCCCTCGACTGCAGCTGGGGTCAGCAATCTGCGAACCCACCCAATATCGATCCCGAAGGTCGCGCAGGTGAATTCGTCCAGGTGGTAGTGCACGGAGCACCGATAGTACATGACAGATCTATGGAGGCTGATCTGAGGTGGTTTCTCTGGGATCCACTGGAACATCAGAAGTTGGTATAAAAATTCCCTGTTTCGAATGATTTTCTGTGATTGGCAGTGGTGGTGAGCTTTGAAAGGACTTTTAGGGAACGCCACCATCACACAAAAATGGCAGCGAAAACCTAATTCCTTTTTCTTCCATTCTGAAAATTTCAGAATAACTATGAGAACTATTCAACCATCCGTTCGTTGGGCACTTCAGAAGTCATGAGCTCCGAAAGAAGATTACAGTTTCAGTTTGTGAGAGGCTTGAACAGAGGTAGGACAAGCCGAATCGGAGATCTGCGACTGAAGCGATGTGGCTCCGTGCCAGCTTTGACTGTGTTCGTCGCGTATGTCCCAACATTCGACCACGACGGCGAAGAGCTCGAAGCCTTCTACGTGGAGCTGGAGAAGTTTTATAGGGAAGGTCACACCTTCTACAAGGTTCAACACCAAGATCGGGCCACGAAGGTCGTCGGAAGAAATTCACATCGGAACCCACGGTTTGAGTGGAACGAGCAAGGTGAAAGGCTGTCTGAGTTTATCATGTCGACCAAGACCATCCATGGAAGCTCACAGTTTCAGAAGCCTCCCTCCCCTGGACCTAGGAATCCCTCGGTGGCCAGTTCCACAACGAGATCGACCACATCATCTTCAACCGCAAGTATTGCCTGACCAACGTTTCCGTTGTCCCCAAGTTCTACACGGGATCGAACCACCGCCTGCTTCGCGCGAGGTTCCGCCTTTCGCGTCAAGGTGAAGAGGCCGCGAAGTTCAAGAAGAGGAGTCCCAGAACGAACATCAACTGGGACCTCTACACCTTTCTTGCCGCCCTTTGGGAAGATATCGTCATGGACAACATTGACGAATAATATGACCCCTTCGTACACTATTTCCGCGATAGTGCTGAGGGAGCCGAGAGCTTGAAGACCAGCAAGAGACGTCTATCTCCGGAGTCTGGATGAGAGTCGTTACCGACTGGATTCCGCGGGATGTCAGGAAAACACCAGGACGCCCACCAACGCGTTGCTCGAACTTCTTTGTGAAAGCCCTAAACGAACGATATGACGGTGTTGGTGTCCCTCGGACGAGGAGGATAACTTGGAACATTCTGACACACAACAGGGACGAACGGAGACGCTGATGGCTCCCGCTCGAGCACGTCGATGATCAACGGAACGACAGTTGATATAGGAGATGTAAGCGAGAGCATAACCAAGTTACGGTGCCGCGATTTGGTAACTGCCTTGCCAATTCTTTCCAGTTTCAAGCAATCCAGGTCAAGAAGGGTAAAAAAAACAGCTCCGGTAAATGGGCATAATGGAAACAAACCATCAGGAAAAGTTTACAAGTTTACAAGTTTACAAAAGTTTTTTTCGACAAAACTAAATAATTTCATATCAATTAAACAATTTATATATTTAATTCGAAAAACTATTACAGTCCGTCAGAGGACGCTCCCAAAGCAATAAAACAACCTCAAGGGCGCTGTGCGAAGAGGGGCAACTGAAGAGCAATTGGGAGTTCGTATCCCGCTCCTAGAAGTTTTTTTTTCTCGGTTTCCACTAACACTTGGAGATGAAAACTATGTTTCTACGGCGCACTGGACTTCTTCGCTGTGTGAAACACGAAATGAAGGTTCGAGACCCGGCAAAGACACAGTTTTTGCATTGAGCCGAATGATTACTTGGGCTCTAACTTTTCATAAGATCACCACAATGTCTTATCTGAATAAGATGAAAGCAGTGAATGGCGTCGAACGCAGCCGCTGCATCTTGGCAAACACAGCTTATGCAACCAGTGACCGGCGCATCATACAGAGAAAGCTTTAGGATATATGTTAAATTTACTTCGGCGTCAGTGTTACGCGGGCTGCTATGCACTGGTGGGCGGCCACTTCACACTTCGTGGCACTCGCCCAGCACTGTCGTCAACAGCGTCGTCAACGTGTCGCCGAAGTATAACATATATTTAAGGACCAGAGACGATCACAACAGATAGCAAGGCTTGCTCGGGGATAGCAAGCTCTGCACAGAACCTCTATAAGGGTGCACCCTCTCATCTTCAATCATGCAACTTGCAGTCGACGTCCTCGATCGGTCAGCTTGCTCCTGAGACTTCACCGACATGCAGCCCCAGTCTCAAGGACTCTTCAACTATCAACCGCGGTACTTCTTCATCAAGAGCTGTTGGACGATATAGCGATTCTTCGTCGTACATGCCCGATCACGTGATGCAATATTGTACACAACTTGCCGTCTACACTTGCGTTCGCCACGGACAACTTCACAGACCAATTCACTGCTGGTCTGGAAGGCCGCATCATAGCAGTTGGACGCCAAATTGCAGAACATATAAAACTATACAGAACGGGATACGATCAATTTCGTAAGTTATGTCTAATGGAGCTTTTCCCGGGTGACCTAGTACTTTTGCATGACGAGACTTGCGTCCCAAAATAGCCAATCAGTGGAAAGGCCACTGCAGTGTCAAAATAGTTGATCGACCAATCACCTGTATCACCTTTATCACCTGTCGTCCCGTTGATCATGTGCTCGAGCGGGCGCCAGCAGCGTCTCCATTCGCATTCGTCCCTGCCGCGTGCCAGAGTACTCCAATGGATCCTCCTCGCTCGAGGGACACGAAGAGCGTCATAGCGGTCGTTCAGGGCTTTCACGAAGAAGTCCGACCAACCCGTTGGTGGGCGTCCTGGTGTTCTCTTGACATCCCGCGGAATTCAGTCGGTGACGGCTCTCATCCAGCGGGTGTCTGCGAATCGCATTACGTGGCCGGCCCACCTAATTTTCGACGACTTGGCCCATGCGACAGCGTCTCTAATCTTCGAACGTCGGCGAAGCTCGGAACTCTGGAGGCCTTCTCTCACTTGCGTGAGTCGTGTCACTCCGAGCATCGTCCTCTCGACTCCGCGCTGCGCGACACTGATCGCGTGTTCATCCTGCTTTCGTATAGCCCAGGTCTCTGAGGCGTAGGGAGCAGTGTTAGGGCAGGAAGAGCAGTGGAGTCGAATAGGTGGGCACGGAGTCGGACGTTCTTCGTCTTCTTCGCGACTTCTTCGACGCTCTTGAAAGCTCCCCAAGCCGCTCGTTTCCTCCTGCTCAGCTCCGGCGCTAGGTCGTTGGCCATACTGACTTCGCGACTCAGATACACGTAGCTGGAGCATTCGGAAATGTTCGTTCCGTTGAGCGAGAATGGGGCATCAGAAACCTGTCCGTTCCTCATGAACATCGTCTTCGTAAGATTCAGCTGCAGTCCAACGTTCCCACATACACGACGAAGTCGGCCAGCACTCGCTCCGCCTGGCTAATGCTCGGTGTTATGAGCACGATGTCGTCAGCGAAGCGCAGAAGGTGCAGCTGCCGGCCGCCGACTTCACTCCCATGTCCTCCCATTCTAGTTTGCGCAGGACGTCTTCGAGGGTGGCGCTGAACAGCTTCGGGGATATGGTATCACCCTGCTGAACCCCTCTCTTCACGTCGATGAGGACTTCATGTCGTTGTAGTATGGTCAGATCTTGGTCGTGAATCTACTGTACAGCTCACGAAGGACTCTGATGTACTGAGTAGGGACACCCTGAGTGAGCAGGGCGTCGATGACCGCTTCAATTTCGACGGAGTCGAATGCCTTCTTCAGGTCGATGAACGCAGCTTGTACTCTCGCGAGACTTCGATGAGCTTCGTAATGGTGTGTATGTGGTCGACCGTGCTGAATCCTCTCCGAAATCCCGCTTGTTCGCGTGGATGTCCTTCGTCCAGCGTTCTGCTGATCCTGTTCAGGACGACTCGAGTGAACAGCTTGTAGACAACGGACAGCAGGCAGATCGGGCGATAGTTGCCAATGTCGTGCACGTCTCCCTTCTTGTACAGCAAGACGGTCCTGCTGATCTTCCGCTGAGATGGAACCTTGCACTCCGACAGGTAGCGCGTGAAGAGCCGCGCCATGGTGTTGATGAGCGCTGGCGGAAGATTCTTCAGGTGATCCGGGTCTGATCCTGTCGGGGCCGGGTGCTGTACGTTTCTTCACCGACGAGATGGCGTGTAGGATCTCGGAAGGGAGAACGGAGGCGACGACGTATCCATCCTGCGGAAGATGGCGTGGGGGCAGGTGGACGTGGCTATCGAAGAGATCGGAGTAGAAGTCGTGGATGACCTTCTCCATGGTCCTTCTGGAAGAGGTGACGGTTCCGTCAGGACGTCGGAGAGCGGTCATCTTGGTTTTGAAGTTGGCGACGTTCCGGCGGGCATCGCGGATGCTCAACCCTGCCTCTGCAGCTTCAGCCAACACTTCCGCCCTTCTCTCCTTAAGATCCCCCTTTATCGCCGCTCTGCATAGCTTCTCAAGCTCGGACGTCAGTTGGTAGTTGCCTGACGCTCGTGCTGCTCACGCTGGCGTATCAGCTCGAGAGTTTCCGGAGACAGGCGTCTCTTGGAGGTCTTCAAGCTCTCTTAGCACTATCGCGAAGATGGTGCACGAAGTGGTCGTACTCCTCGTCGATGTTGTCCATAACGGTATCTTCCCAAAGGCCGGCAAGAGAGGTGTAAAGGTCCCAGTTGATGGTCGTTCTGGGATTCCTCTTCTTGAACTTCGCGGCCTTCTCACCTTGACGCGAAAAGCGGAACCTTGCGCGAAGGAGGCGGTGGTCCGATCCCGTGTAGAACTTGGGGACAACGGAAACGTCGGTCAGGCAATATTTGCGATTGAAGATGATGTGGTCGATCTCGTTGTGGAACTGGCCACCGGGGGATTCCCAGGTCCATCGTAGGAAGGGAGGCTTCTGGAACTTTGAGTTTCCATGGATGGTCTTGGTCGACATGATAAACTCAGACAGCCTTTAACCTTGCTCGTTCCACTCCAAACCGTGGGTAAAGATGTGAATTGCTTCCGGCGACCTTCATGGCCCGATCTTGGCGTTGAAGTCGCCGACGGTCACCTTGTAGAAGGTGTGATCTTCCTTATAGAACTTCTCCAGCTCCACGTAGAAGGCTCCGACTTCTTCGTCGTCGTAGTCGGATGTTGGGGCATACGCGACGAATACAGTCAAAGCTGGCAGGGAGCCACATCGCTTCAGTCGCAGACGTCCGATTCGGTTGTCAGAGACTCGTACGAATCGATGTTCATGACCAAGTGCGTGTTGACAAGGACACCAACGCCGCTTACTCCCCTGCTGTCGCATGTTCCGAGGAACAGTTCTTCTCCGGAGTCGTAAGCGGCGCAGCCTGAACGATGCGACCGGACTCTCCAATATTTGTTCACTCTAATTTGTCCGGCTCGCCCTTGCTGATAAGAGGGCGAGCACCAATGTCAGACGTCAAACGAGCATCCGCAATAAAAGGTTGCTCCGAACATTGTTGTCCTGCAGAAGAACAGGCAAAAACCACTGAACCACCTACGGTACACACATTTTGGTCTTCTCGTCTCGGTCAGTCCGATGCGTCGTACTTGATCTTCCTGGCTTGCATCATCAGGTCCTCGATGGATGCTTCCGATGCGAGCGTGCGGGCGTTGTAAGTACAGATCGTCATCCTAGTCCTTCTCAATTTGCGCAGCCTGGTTAGGCCCTGAGATTTTAGCAGCCTCTCCGAACTCGTCCTACCCATCGCTGCAGAAATAGGGGCTCTTTCAGGGTCGGGGAATGACGCCCTTTAGTGCTGCTGTGTTTGACTCCAATACACATGGTAGCTTGTCAGGCTCTGTCGTGCGGGCGAAGAACTCCGGGTAGCCAGCCAGACTGCCCGAAGGGACGGTGCAAGACTTAAGGAGGCCTCGAATCGCCTTACATGTACTCCCAGTCTACCGAGTGCAAGCTTTTGGCCGAGCCGACACAGTTACAATCTGCACAGTCACGGACACATCCACGCACACTGTGCATGAACATGCCGCTCCCACGCGCAAGGAACGCGTCGACCCAACACAGCAGGAGCAAGGAGTCCATCCCCTGCATCCCACCTACGTCTCTGGGCAGTACACGGTCACATTTGGTTCGGTTTTTTTCATTCCTCTATCCACCACTCGGGGACGCGCCACGTGGGCCTGCGACAAGCGGCCCGAGATCCCTCACTTAACAAGAGAGTCCGAAGGCTCTCTATCGAGGGAAACCCGTGGATCGACCCAAGGTGACGATTAAATCGATTGTGGATCTCCAAAGGCGACTGATAGTACATATGAACCGGTTGAAGTTATATTCACCACGTCCTAAGGTAGCCAGTGCGTCTGCTACGGCGTCACCCTCTGTTTTGGAAGGCTCTAGCAAAGGAAGCACCGGGCACAGCGGAACAACCCTTTCGACGATCACTCCGATGACAGAGTTGATATAGTGACTACGGAAACTGATCTATGCCTCAAAAAGTAGCTAGATCTCTTTATTGTAAGTTGACTTTAACTTTATTCCGCCGCTTCGCGCAAAATTATACATCAAATTCTTTGAATGGGTACTTCAAAGAAGCCCCAATTCGCGCTAATAATTAAGCTACTTCTTTCTTGTTCGGTGTTCTCGGAGTTAATGTAGAGCGATGAAGCACAGCTGTAACGTGGATAATTCTTGAACTCCTAGAAGCCATATGCTGGTGAATTTGCGGTGAAGTGACAAAAGTTATATGAAACGTATCGAAAGGCATTTCTCCTTCTGGTGATCGACTTTCTTTCGGTAGTTGAACAGGATTTTAAACGAAGTTGTTCAGCATTTGCTTCGAGCGTAGCGCTTGCAATGCGACAATTCTACGCAGCTACATTAATTTCGCGTCGCCTTGCGCCGATATCTCAAATCATCTCAAACACTCGCAGCGGTCAACTGGAAAGGCAACTATAGCTCACACAAGAATCTGAGAAACTGAGTTGAACAGCATTTCTGCCAAAATTCGACGAACTTAGGGTGGCGAGAGTTCGAGACGTATTTCTCAGCATGTTTGAACCCTTTGCAAATTCCCGCTCAAAGTGACCAGTTCGACTGCTGATGAAACTCCGTTCACCTACCTGTCAAATTTTAATGGTGAACTACAATTGCCATTCCACTGCTCGCTGCGAGTGTCTGAGATCATACGCGTCCAGCTGCAGAAGACCGGTAGGAGTTACAGAGATGGGCCTTGGCGCAGCTGTACTCCATCGAACTGCATAAGCGCTGGATTTTGTTCGGTTTTCGAACAATCGAATTTGGAAAGCAGCTAAAATTCTTAGAGTTTAACCAGCGAGATCGCCCCCTCAAAGAAGCTGGATAGTGCTACTGTAAAAATCAGCAAATGGTGCCTTACCTCTTCTGGATCTCCACTCCAAAGGTAGCCGGATGTTATGGTAACGAGGAGAAGATGAGCAAGTCTCCAGTCTTCGTACGTCGCCAGTTTTTCAGTAGTTAGCTCCGGCATACTATGCACAGCTTCTCGTAAACGACGGCTTTGAATAAGTGCCGACTTAATGTCTGAAGATGAAAATTCCTGAATTCTGTTTAAACCTAATGTTTCCTCTTAGTTTTTCTTTCGTTTAGTCTATTGGTCTGTTATGTATTTGTACATATTGCCCCTCACATCTATTAACAAGCATAGGATCTTAAAAGCCGAAAAAAGAGCTCCGAATTGTTCGTGATATGCGTCAGTGTGCTGTGTGCTGGCACATATCAAGTGAGCCAAGTTTGAGTAGCAAAACAAGGTACACAACCACCGTCTTCGATGCAGCGTAGTAGAAAATTACACGGCACACACTTCTCCGCATTAAGAATTCCAGCGAAGTCGCTACTGCTTTACATAGTAGTACATAAAGCCGCGTGAAAACTTGTCCGCATTTATTTTGTTACATACGCTTAATGAGAAGTCACAACATACAGTACCGCCGCTAAACATTCAACCAAATGACGTTTGCGACGCAAAAACGCGTTTTTTGCGTCGCTTCATGATAACTTTTTTCAAAGTGAAGATTTCCTCATAAAAATTTGCAGCGGCTTTTACAATTATCTATTCTATCATATCGCATGCGATCGTCATTTCCGATTAGGAGGAAACCTGAAATCCAGTATTAAACTTAGACAGCCGTTTAATTACGTTGACCCGACCCATAATCGCCGTCGAGTCTCGCTTAATTATGTCCTTGGGCAGAAGTAGCTTTTGCCAGTTGAATTTTGAAAGCTTCAAATCTAAACTAAAACATATGTTACTATGCTCACTGGCTTTCCCACGTTCTAGCGACCTATATGACACCAAATTTGCCTATGAAATATTCACTCCACATCTCAACCCAGAATGGGTTGGTAGAATCTTCCATTTTGTAGGAGATATTTCCGCAGTACTGTTGCTACACAGACTCTAGTGATCGTGCGCTCTGCCATCCTTGATGCACACTTTGCTATTCGACGAATACAGCTTGTCATGCCTAAAGAAACCCTAATTGTCACTACCCAAACTTACGAATTATCGAACTCCACGTCGCAGTGACGCGAGCAGCAAAATTAGGAGTGACGATCTATGCCACGAGTTCATGCATCACTACGAATATGGAGTTGGTGTGTCCAGCACTGGGTGAAGTCTCTCTGCAATAAGTACTGCGACGCTAGCGGTTCGTGCTTGGTAGAACTAACGCGTTAAAAGTGCGACTTTCTCCAAATGTGTGGTGGACATTTTGCATTATTTTTTGCCCAAATCTCGCAAACCAATTTCTTATGTACAATACCGCTCGCGCCGCACGGTCAAAAGTGGGCGAAAAAACGCCAACATAGCGTCGCAAAGCGTCGCACGCTCATAACTCCTTCAGTTTTAGGTTTCTTGAGTAAAGGTTGGTACCATTCGATTCGCCTCTTTGAGATCTACACAAAAATGTGTAAAACTTTACCGGAACACCCGTATTTTCGCCGTGGGTGGTCCAAAATTGGCTGGACGGACGATTAGAGCAGCTTATTTCCCAGGATATGCGTGCTTTCGGAGTATCTCCAAGATGGCATACGTCGCCAGTGCTCTGTCATGCCAGGAATGCCCCAAGAGTGCTCCGTACACAATGCACACAGAACCTAACCTATCAATCGAGTGGGCGAGCGCATGTCCCCTGCGCTTCTATCTTCTCTCACTGGGAACTGCGACGTTTTCAAGACTATTTCGAGCCGTTTGGAGAATGTTATCAGAAATTCCCCGCCACCCCACTCAGGATTAGCTCCAATCTGTTCCAGCGAAACTTTGGTGTGCGCCGTGAACAATGCATACAGAATCGAACCTTTCAATCGAGGGGGGGGGGAGAGCTTGTAGACTGAGCGTTTGGGGAGTTTTATCAGAAATTTCTTGCCGCCCTACTCAGGAATTGCTCCAAGGCTGTCCAGCGAGCCTTTGGAGTGCGCCATGAACAATGCATACAGAATCGAACCTTTCAATCGAGGGGGGGGGGGGCGACCGCTCGCAAATTGCACGCGCGGGCGTCTTTGGAGCACAATAGCTCTGTCAAGTTGAAACCTTTCAGGTTGCAGCTTGTAGGTCTTGTAGGCAGTCGAACGGTCTGCTAGCACGCCAAAGCAGAATGGTTTAGCATAGGAGGGAGCAATGTTATAGGGGTGCGAAGATGCAGGTGAGGCTTGTGTGAAGCATTTTTTCCGATTTCCGTGGAGAAGACGCCACAAGCGAACGGCCTTAAAATGCGTACGCGAACAGAGCGCTTAAGGTACTTTACGACGACGTGCTCGTAGCTCCTCAGCTGCCCAAACTGCCTTAGCATCAGCTGCCGTTTTAGAGTGGCGAAACCTAGCGGTTAGAGTTTCCTGTGCTCCTACTCGCCCAGACTTGAGTCTTCGAAACTCGTTATGGCACCGTTCCGTTCAGCATGGAAAGCGCTATCAGGCGGTATCAATTTCGACCGATTTTTGAAACATCAATTTTTGCCTGTTTCGCATCGAGGACGAGGCCGCGACGGAAGGACGATGACGTCATTGAAAAATCGATGTCTTCGAGTTGGGCGATGCTTGATACCATTCGATAGAACTTTTCATGCTGAATTGAACGGTGTTATTGAGAGTAGGAAAAACTTTAATGCGGGCGAGTAAGAGCGAGGAGAACATCGACTGTTGTTGTGCTAAATTGCACGCGCGGGCGTGTTCTGAGCGCGATAACTCTGTCATGTTTGAACCTTTCCGGTTGCAGCTTGTAAATTCTGTAAGCAGCAAAATGGTCTAATAGTGCGCCGAAATACAGCAATGTAGCTTATGATAGGGCAAAGTTACAGCAGTGCGAAAATGCAGGTTAGCCGTGTGTGACACGATTTTTTCCAATTTCAGTCGACCCCTTCGGGAAGAT
>OX375870.1:81031762-81148268 GCA_947359475.1 Heligmosomoides polygyrus bakeri
ACTTCGCCTCAGAAACACCTCCCACCCTATTTACGCGACTCCCTCGTCTGAACCAGAAATGGGTGAAGCCATTCGAAATCGGTTGGTTTATCGATATCAGTTACCGGTTTTGAAGCACTGACCGTCATCTTCGCGTGTTATACGCATTGAAAGGTTTCCTCCGAATAATAAATCAATAGTGCCTATAGAGATTCTCCTCATTGCGCTGTGCGAACAGAATGGAGAACATACAGGACACATCCTTCATGTGTCGTAGCATAATATTGTTATTGTATTTCTTTAAATTCTCCGTAGAAAGTGATGGGAGAAAACTGCACACTCCAGCAGGCCATTTTAATATTACTTCTTCTCCAAACTGTGTTGAAGCGATGTTTCTCGTGTTTGCCGAAGACCATTCCATCTGTTCTCTTTCATCCAACACCCTTTTGGACCCTAAGCGGCTCGGGGGGGGGGGGGGAGGTCACCATGAAAGGCAGCCCTGTTCGACGTTCTGTGTCGCACGAAATTAAGAATTTTACAAAGTTGACATAGCTCTGTTGGGTTCTACTCAGTGGTGAAGTGAGGTAGGCCATTTCTGATGTAATTTGGCATTCATGTGCGTCTGTACCAAGGCGGATAACTACCCAGTACAAGATGACACCCCCGCCCCCGAGCCGCATTGCTCCTCCTTTTGCAGGAAATGATAGAAAAAAAGGTTAGCACCGTTCGATTCGCCTCTTTGAGGTCTACATAAGCATGCATAAAACTTTGCCAGAACACCCAAATTTTCGCCGTGAGTGGTCCAAAAATTGACTGGAGCATGCTTTTGCGATTAGAGCAGCTTATTTCCCAGGACATGAATGCTCTCGGAGTATGTCAAGCATGGTGTACGTTGTCAGTGCGCTGTCATACCACGAATGCTGCGAGAGTGTGCCGTGCACATTGCACAGAGAATCGAACCTATCAATCGAGTGGGCGAACGCATGTCCACCGCGCTTCTACCTTCTCTTACTGGGAAATGCGGAGTCTTCAAGACCAATTCGAACCGTTTGGAGAATGTTATCAGAAACTTCTAGGCGTCCTATTTAAGAATTTCTCTAAGGCTGTCCAACTATCCTTTGGAGTGCGCCGTGAACAATGCATATAAAATCGAACCCTTCAATCGATCGCAAACTCCACGCGCGGGCGTGTTCGGAGCGCAATAGCTCTGTCATGTTCGAATCTTTTCCGCTGCAACTCGTGGATTTTGTAGACAATAAAAAGTTCTAATAGCACACTAAAGTAGAATGATGTAGCTTAGGAAGAGACAATGCTACAGGGGTGCGAAAATGCAGGTGAGGGTTGTGTGGCGCATTTTTTCCGATTTTAGTCGACCCCTGCAGGAAGACGCGGCGGACTAGCTGCATGCAAACGCGTGGACGAGCAGAACACTAACGGCACTTTACGATGACGAGCTCATTACTCCTCAGCTACCTAAACTGCTTTAGCCTCAGCTGCCATTTTAAAGCAGCGGAAGGTAGCGGTTAGAGTTTCTTGCGCTCTTATTTCCCCAGATTTGAGTTTTCGACATCGCAATAGTACCATTTTATTCAGCAGGAAAAGCACTATCGAATGGTATTAATTTCGATCGATTTTGGAGAAATCACTTTTTGACAGTTTCGCGTCGAGTCCGTGGAGGAAGGACGATGACTTCTAATCGAAAAGTCGATATCTCCGAATTGGCCATGTTTGATACCATTCGATACAGCTTTTCATGCTGAATTGAATAGTTTCATTGAGAGTAGGGAAAACTGTAATCTGGTCGAGTAAGAGCAAGGAGAACATCGACCGTTGAACTGCTAAATCGCACGCGCGTGCGCGTTCTGAGCGCGATAACTTTGTGAACCCTTCTCGCTGCAGCTTGCGGGTTTTGTAGCTAGTAAGGAGATCTAACAGATCGGTGAACCACAGCGATGTAGCTAATGGTTGCACAAAGTTGCAGCGGTGCGAAAATGCAGGTTAGCCTTGTGGGACACGATTTTTTCCAATTTCAGTCGACCCCTGCGGGAAGACGCAGAAAGCTAACGGCGTACAAATGCACAGGCGAGCAGAACGCTTAAGTTTCTTTACGATGACGTCCTCACAACTTCCTAGCTGATTAAACTGCCTTAGCACCAGCTGCCATACTAGGGCGGCGGACTTTTAGCACTCTCGACCTATTTCAGAAGAATCGATTTTTTCACAATTTCCCATCGAGGGCGGGGGCGCTCTGGTCGAGACTGCGCGGATGATAACTTCATCGAAAATCGATATTTTCCAAATTAGCCAAATTTTCTCGTCCAAAATCATCATCGGGTTATTTGGGCGCTGATTACGAATCCGACATCGGGTTTTGAAAATTCCGCCGATCTTGGTAGGTTACTCCTCTTTTGAGGATGGTCGGGTCAGGATCACCGATCACCCTCAGTTATTGATATGGGTGGTCTCCTGCCGTAATCGGCCAAATAGACTTCGGCATCTTGTTCGGCACCCCAAATAAGCCCCCCGTAAAGACCGCCAAATGGACTTCGGCATCCTGTTCGGCACCCCAAATAAGCCCCCGTAAAGACTGCCAAATGGACTTCGGCATCCTGTTCGGCACCCCAAATAAGTCCCCGTAAAGACTGTTACTACTGAATAGATTTTTTTTATGCAGTGGAGGGAGAGCGCTCACTACTTCTTCTCCTAGGGGTAGGTTTGGCAAGTGACAAGTCTCCTTGGGGCAGATCCGAGGTCAGAACCGTTAACGTCCCTGGATGCCGCATCGGCTCCGATGCTGAGTCGATCATTAAACAGCCGTATTAGGCAAGTTGGAAGAATTTTCTTAAAAACAACAAAGGTACCCTCTATTGTACATAAGAAATTGGTTTGCGAGATTTGGGCAAAAAATAATGCAAAATGTCCACCACACATTTGGAGAAAGTCGCACTTTTAACGCGTTAGTTCTACCAAGCACGAACCGCTAGCGTCGCAGTACTTATTGCAGAGAGACTTCACCCAGTGCTGGACACACCAACTCCATATTCGTAGTGATGCATGAACTCGTGGCATAGATCGTCACTCCTAATTTTGCTGCTCGCGTCACTGCGACGTGGAGTTCGATAATTCGTAAGTTTGGGTAGTGACAATTAGGGTTTCTTTAGGCATGACAAGCTGTATTCGTCGAATAGCAAAGTGTGCATCAAGGATGGCAGAGCGCACGATCACTAGAGTCTGTGTAGCAACAGTACTGCGGAAATATCTCCTACAAAATGGAAGATTCTACCAACCCATTCTGGGTTGAGATGTGGAGTGAATATTTCATCGGCAAATTTGGTGTCATATAGGTCGCTAGAACGTGGGAAAGCCAGTGAGCATAGTAACATATGTTTTAGTTTAGATTTGAAGCTTTCAAAATTCAACTGGCAAAAGCTACTTCTGCCCAAGGACATAATTAAGCGAGACTCGACGGCGATTATGGGTCGGGTCAACGTAATTAAACGGCTGCCTAAGTTTAATACTGGATTTCAGGTTTCCTCCTAATCGGAAATGACGATCGCATGCGATATGATAGAATAGATAATTGTAGAAGCCGCTGCAAATTTTTATGAGGAAATCTTCACTTTGAAAAAAGTTATCATGAAGCGACGCAAAAAACGCGTTTTTGCGTCGCAAACGTCATTTGGTTGAATGTTTAGCGGCGGTACTGTAGCTACATACCACATAGCTCAATCCATGGTCGGTAGTATTCAGAGATATTGGACAAGTCGATTTGTAGGAGAAATCCTAGCTATGTTGACACTCTAAGGCGTGTCAACAGCTCTTCGAAATCTGCTGTCATCTTCAGCGATCTGAAAATGCATATATCACTCATCTTGTGTTTAGAGTCACACAAGGAACAACCGAGAGTCAGTGAAAAGCCGAAGCTGCTAGAAGCCACTGGTCAGAATAGAAAGCAGCTCTTCACATTAGCTTTGAAGCGAACGACGGAATTTGGAACTCATTTCGTCGAAGAGTTGAGAGGTGAAAGCAACCAACCTTCCTGGGCGGAATGTCGGATAAGGCGTGATTTGCGAATGCTTTCGGGATGGTCCTTATTTATGGAAATCGTTTCTTTTCTTCCTAAAGAAATATAGGGTGCGTCAGAATTATGGCGACAAGGTATTCAAATCGCTGAGAGCGAAAATACAGGACTTCCGAGAAACCAACAACAACGATGCGATGTTCATTAGTCCATTGTAAACTACACACAACATTGAGATTCGAATATATCTCCATCGCAGTAGATACAGTTTTTGAGACGCTTCGGAAGGCATCAAGCAAGTACCGCTGCTAAACGTTCAACCATTTAGCAAAAGCGCGTTTTTTTGCGTCGCATCATGACAACTTATTTTGAAGCTAATGATTTTCCTCAAAAATTTTTAGTGGGTTATAGCTTCACTTACTCTACCATATGGCATGCGATCGCCATCTGAGAGAGGCCGGAAGCCTGGAAAGCAACAGTGAAATTAAGGCACTACTTAATTGCTTTGACCCGACCGACATCCACCGCCGTGTCTCGCTTAATTGTTCCCCATGGCAAAACTGGCCTTCTTAAGTCAATTTTTAAATTTCTTATTTGTGCCGTAGTGTTGTTTTCTTAACCTGAACAGGGTTCGTCTTGCTACGAGAACTCATTTGATACCACACTTACCGGAAGACACCCATTTTGATCCAACTGCTACTTCGCGACCGCCGTTTCCTCTCACTTTAACGGAGAAATTCTGATACTTTTAGATGAGGTTATGGCCTGTTATCTATTTATGTTGAAAGCAGAACAACAAATGTAATAAATCTGTGTTTTGAGTTCGTTTGAAGCACTTGGGTGTGAGTTTCCAACTGTCAAATCTAAGGTGGGCAAGTGTCGGGTGGAGAATACTGCTTTTCTACGATTTCATGCTTGTATATCTATGTTTTGGCTTCGCGAATTAGTACGGGAATGCAACGTCTAATTGAACATGATGTTGACACTGTCCGAAACAAGCGCCGGTAAACCACATGGCAACGTGGCCGAATTTCAGCTCCTCAAAGTGACACCTTCTTTCAAAAATGTGACTTACCATTTCACACGTTTACTACTCGGATTTCGCGAAATTGAGCCTGGCGTGTAGAGCATTGTAAAGCTGCAACTTTTCTCTTAGAAAATTCCATCTGTCCGGACGCTATTTCATTCACGCATCAGTTCGAGCGGCTGCGTAGTGGTCTTCTGTCGTAATTGCGCTGACCTGATATGCCCTGTAGAAACGCTGCGGTCGGCTGGATGACCATCGAATCCCTGCTTCGTCCTTCTCACAACTATAGACCTGTTTGATGCTATTTACTCCACCGGTATCGATTGGCGTCATCAATTCTTTTTGTTTGGAAGGTTTGTCTTCCTCGCTTGTTAAAAATTCATTCCGTCGCGAACTATAATCACAATTCCACGCCTCTCATCTATCACCTCTTGAGAGTGCTGAGTTTCCCGTTCACCTGTGGCAAAAATTACTATCACATTTGTTTGAGAACTGGAAGGACTCCCTCTGCTGAATCCTGATCCTCGCCTTTTCCAACTGTAAATCGTTGAGAAGGCTAATAGGCATATAACTGCGTCCACTGACAATCAAAAAGGAAGAGGTAAAACACCTGTGCATCTCACATCTTGTCAGAGGACTAACGTATCACCCTCAACGTCTCGAAAAAAATGAACGACACTTTTTCTCTATTCAATAAACACCTAAAGTGAATGTTAATATTCTACTATGTTTAACTCTCCAACTCTTATTTATTTCAGTACATGAATCTGAGCTATACTTCGCAACAGAAAGATAAAACTTTTTTGAAGAAAAAGGCTAGCGCGCTGCATGTATATACACCATACAAGCGTACTAGGCATGGCCTTATCATCCTTCCTTCTATTTTTAAAAGTAGAGAAATTAAGAGATTTGTTAACAGTTTAGTTTGTGTTGTGAAGCATCAACTGCATTTTGCAGCAGTAGTCAGAGAAAAAAAACCAACCAAGCAAGCCGTTTGAATGGCACCGTTTAAGTAAAAATTGTAGTAGTAAGATTAGTGAGTGTTTAGGGGCTTAGAAAAGTTATCAGTAATGAAGCCAGTATACTATCTGAGACTGTGGGCACGTATTATATTGATATACCTTTTCAAAACTCGTAGCTTCTTGTCCTGGGAATGAATGATACAGTAAGACGTGCACAGCGTGTTGATATATAAGATAATCGCTTACGATGGGAGAGTTTATACGAATAAAGATTTAGCTGACGCTCCTGAGAGGATTCTAGCTTCCGTGAACTTTGCATGATCTACACAATTCGGAAAACCCAAAGGCAGTTATTGCTGCGCAGACAGTGGGGAAGATCTTATTAAGGAATCGAATCGATACCGGCGGAGTAAATAGCACCAAACAGGTCTATAGTTGTGAGAAGGACGAAGCAGGGATTCGATGGTCATCCAGCCGACCGCAGCGTTTCTACAGGGCATATCAGGTCAGCGCAATTACGACAGAAGACCACTACGCAGCCGCTCGAACTGATGCGTGAATGAAATAGCGTCCGGACAGATGGAATTTTCTAAGAGAAAAGTTGCAGCTTTACAATGCTCTACACGCCAGGCTCAATTTCGCGAAATCCGAGTAGTAAACGCGTGGAATGGTCAGTCACATTTTTGAAAGAAGGAGCTGAAATTCGGCCACCTTGCCACGTGGTTTATCGGCGCTTGTTTCGGACAGTGTCAACATCATGTTCAATTAGACGTTGCATTCCCGTACTAATTCGCGAAGCCAAAACATAGATATACAAGCATGAAATCGTTGAAAAGCAGTATTCTCCGCCCGACACTTGCCCACCTTCAGATTTAACAGTTGGAAACTCACACCCAAGTGCTCCAAACAAACTCAAAACACAGATTTATTACATTTGTTGTTCTGCCTTCAACATAAATAGATAACAGGCCATAACCTCATCTAAAAGTATCAGAATTTCTCCGTTAAAGTGAGAGGAAACGACGGTCGCGAAGTAGCAGTTGGATCAAAATGGATGTCTTCCGGTAAGTTTGGTATCAAATGAGTTCTCGTAGCAAGACGAACTCTGTTCAGGTTAAGAAAACAACCGTAATGCACAAATAAGAATTTTAAAAATTGACTTAAGAAGGCCATTTTGCCACAGGGCCCAATTAAACGAGACAGCCAGACGGCGGTGGATCTCGGTCGGGTCAAAGCAATCAAGTAGTGCCTTAATTTCACTGTTGCTTTCCAGGCTTCCGGCCTCTCTCAGATGGCGTTCGCAAACCATATGGCAGATTAAGTGATGATATAACGCGTTTTTGCGTCGCAAACGCAAAAATGGTTGAACGTTTAGCGGCGGTACTGTATGGCGTTTCGAGCCCATCCCACGCCTTCTGAAGAGCTTCCTTCAAAGAATCCATGTAGCGGTGAGGTTTCCCGCAGGCTCTCGCTTCCAGAACTGCTCAGACGGTGTAACCCATCGGATTCAAATCCGGAGAGTTGGCTGACCACTCCTGGAAGCTGATGAAGTCCAAGAAGTTCCCTTTGCACCAGTCCTGCACCATTCTCACTCTGTGAGCTGGAGCTCCGTCCTGTTGGAAGGTCCAGGAGCGGTTTCCAAAGTGAGCATAGCCCAGGGTAACAGTGCGTCCTTCAGAAGGTCCAAATAGTTCTTCTTGATCTCAATTTCTCGCGACATCCGGCGGACCAAGCGCCGGGTTCCTGCGAATTCGTTCATCTATGTATGAAAATAAGTAAGAAATAAGGCAGAACATTTTTTACATTTATGTGTTCAGCACTGCATTTGGAGAGAAACGGCTAGGAGCTGTAGGCAATGACTGAATTTTTTTCCATTTTCAGGATTTCACTTTGCGCAAGGGGTAGCGTGTTGTTCGACAGATGTTATATCAGCAGCTTTCCTGTTCTATCACCTGTTCTATGTCACTACATTTTATTCCATTCCTTTTCTTTTCCTATTTTCTTTTTCTGTTCTTCCTTTTCCTTTTATTGCTATACTTCTTCTGACTGCAACGTTGAGTCCCAGGGGTTCTGCTTCCTGACTCTGTCCGCGCGCTCCACCTCGAATGCCATAGTGCAGAACAATCGTATGAATGCACAGCAGGGGTGCGGAAATTGTCGTCTGATGTTTTCCGATTATTAACGGACGCTCCAGCCGTTTTACGTTTGTCCATGCATTTTTGGGCTCGCCGTGAGTTGGTGGAAGCCGAAGGCTTTACTCTGCTTGAAAGTTATTATTTATTTTTTTATTGTTTATTATTATTCTGATCGTTAGTTTCACATTTCAAATCTGCTGAACATCACCTAAATCGCGATGGCCGTCTTCCCAAATACGTCTTAGAATAGTCTAACTAAATGGTTGTTAAGATCAAGAAGTCAAAATGAAGGTGAAAAATTACTTAGAATTTCCTAAATTTATACACTCCCATGTTCTCCAACACTGAATGTAAAAAAATGGCCTACACTATCTGAACCCCCTCCGACGCGTGTAGCACACACAGTCGAAGGAGGTGGCGGCTGTCGCATGCACCCGATTCCAGATTCCTGGTGCGGATTCCCCGTCGAGGCCAGCCAAGCCTTCCATCCTTCCGGGGTCGGTGAATTGGTACCAGAACTATCTGGGAGGGATAAAGCGCTGACTTGTTCATCGGCTGGCCACGACAAGCCATTGCATGGCCAAATACTCATTCGAATCGCCTCCACCACATCCCGGAGAACTAGAATGCGAGGCGCATCTCAGAAGGGTATTGATTTCAAGTTCTTACTCCTGGAGTTCTCGTCGTGGAACAAGTCACTCGCTCCAAAGCGTTTCTAGGAGCGCTCATAGCTTGGTGGTTTTGCTCAAAGTTCAGATTTAGTGTCCAAAGTCGGGAATGAAGTCTCTAGTAAGTCGTCGCTACTTTTTGTTCTTATTAATATGTAATGTATCTATACGTTCTCAAATTTTTATTCACAGCACTTGCAACCTGATACCTATCGTTCTCAGTTTGCTAGGTAAGTAATAACATAGAACAAAAGAAGCAAGACAGAGGTTACAAATTTGGAGGGCAATACATACACCTTGAGGAGAGATTTTGGCTTCTCGAAATCGACGCTGTATGAATCTAAACACATCTTTCCCGTTGTGTTGAAAATTGATTAATTGATTAATTGATTGATTATGGCGCTTTCTGTTTCTCCATACTGGTTGAGCATTCTTCATTTATTTTGCTTTCCATTCATTTAGTGAATTTATTGAGGCTTCTCTATACTTCAGAGACCTGCCAGTATTTAGAAAATGACGAGACGGATTTTTTATCGAACATCAAATATTTGGAGGAAAACATTTCATGGATCCAGTTCTCACACAGCCTTTGTCTGCATTTCTAACGTAAATTGGAGTTTGTGTGCATTTCTGGTCCATTTTCAGGACGGAATCTCTGTCTAGAACAAACTGTTCTAGTTGGAATACGTTTGTTGCCTCCAAGTGACGAAACGAGCTGCCACCTCTTTTGTGGGAGTTCATTAAGATGGGGTTTGAGATCGATTTCCATGGACATAACATCTGAACTATTTCCCACTGATCATCCGGATGGTAAAGAAACCAAATATGGGGAGGGTGCTAATCAAAGGTGATGTAAGAGCTGCATCAATTCACTGGTGTATGGGTGTATGGTATTGAAATTTGCTCCATTGACGTCGGGCAACCTCTGATGTCTTATCGATATCTTACCATCTTCTTTGAATATCATGGATTCATCTGCTACAAAACCTGGCAGGCTGCTCCTCGACGAACACCTTGGGTGTTCTGCCGCCACCTTTTTAAATTTCTGTGTTTCATAACAGATAACAGACTTTACTGTCTGAACGCGGAGAGTTTCTCGTATTTACTTTGAATTGTCATGCATTGTGTTCGTTTATATGATAGAAATGCTTCCAAGAATGTTGCAGAAGAAAGTTTATGCAAACGTGGAGGTACAATGCGGTCGCTGTAAGTTCAGAGATGGCGAACGTGGTTCTCACCATATTTTCACTGCTGTCCATGTTGATATTCATTACGCTGTGTACTCGTTGCAAAACGACGAGAAAGAGGTTCGTCATTTGAATGAATAAATGTTTATCCGCTGTTCAATTTAGTCCGGTTCTTACAAACGAAGGATACTAGGTGACCATGGGACTTTGAGATGAAATACACATCACGGGATGCGGCTTCGAATGCTGATTCCAGATATAGTACTGTCTTCAGTCCCTACAAGAAGAAGGACATTCTGGCGTTAGAAAGGGTCCAAAATTCTTTTACGCGTAAATTGTTTCGTCAATGTTACATGCTCGCTTATTCTGAAATTCCAAATTTTGGTGTTAGAAATGAATCGGTGGGTCTGCCCTCGCTGGAATGGAGAAGGAAAAGGTTTGACCTCTTAATGGTGTTTAAGATGTTCAAGGGCTTATCTAATCTACCTATTTCTCAGTTCTTTAACCAAGCCCCCTCCCTTACCAGAGGAGCAGATATAAAGCTTACTACTGCTAAATCTTTGGACAGGTCAAAGTTTTCCAGTCTCAGAACTCGCTCTAATTTCAATCGTGTTCTCCGCTCTGCCGCTTGGTCTCTTAGTTATGCCACCTTCAAGAAGCATCTCGCCAAGTTTATTGCTTAGTCTTTAGTTCTGTTTTATTTAACCACATTACTTGCGTTCACTTTGTTGTTTGTTGTTAGCAGAATTATCGCTGGTCTCGTTTTAAATTCTTTCTGGTCGCTTTTTTATGTATTTCGCTGTGTCATTTGACGCCCACAATAAATAAATAAATAAATAAATAAATAAATAAATAAATAAATATGTGCTCCATTTCTGCTGTGCGCACCAGTGAACGGAGTTGTGGACCATTTCCAGCATGGCTACAAGCCCAAGTAGCCTGGAAACTGCGCTGCCGTCCAAGCAGTGGTGGAGCAGGTGGTAGAGGAGCGGTGTGGTGAGACGGACTGGTTTGTGGTCCGAATGCCCGGTGATGTAGGACTTTTGCACTTCCTAAAAAAAAAGTGACACATCAACCAAAGCTCTCTATGTCAAATCGCCGCGGTAAACCACCCATGCTTACATGTGGGTGATCAGTGCCTTAAACAGTACCCCTGGCCTAATTTTTTTCCGAGACACGGGGTCGGTAAGGGGTGCAATACTGCCGACTTATCTTCAAAACTATGTTCTCACCAGCTGTCGTGTTGGCCTGCCTTTTGGAGAAGTTCGGTCCTTCCGATACTTCACGCGTTCCTACAAGGCAATAAAAGAAGATGGCCAGCAGTTTCGCATCCATCTTGCGAGATGAGCAATGAGGGAGCATAGAGGTAGAGGACGAAGAAGGTATCAGTGTGTTTCGCTGTTTGTTTCGGCATGTTTTTAGCATCTATTCATAATAAATTCGAAAGAAGATGGCCAGAACCTCCATGCCAGTCTGAAATTGTCAATTAGGCGAGTCCTTTCTGGTGACGTTTCCCGTTGCGATTTGACATAGAGAGCTTTGGTTGATGTGAAAATTCTTTTTTAGGAAGTGCAAAAACCCTGCGTCGCTGGGGATTCGAACCATAAGCCTGTCTGTCTCACCACGCCGTTCCTCTACCACCTGCGCCACCACTGCTCGGCCGACAGCGCTGGTTCCAGGCTACTTGGGCTCGTAGCCATGCTGAAAATGGTCCATAACTCCGTTCACTGATATGCATAGCAGAAACGAAGCACACATTTGGATTCAGCGTTCAAAGCCGCATCCCGTGATATGCATCTCATCTCGTTCCATGGTCACCTAGTATCCTTCCCTTATTAGTTATTTAATTTATTCGCTTGAAAGTACGGTGATATCTCGACGTCGGCACCTTGCTGCACATCAGTAGTAGCCTAACGTGCGTTGTTCTCAAACATAGGGACTAACTTTCCTACTATATTCAAAAGAGCTGGGTGAATAGTAGCGTAGTCGAAGAGTCCGCTGTCGCGCGCAACCGATTCCAGGTCCTTGTCTGGGATTCCGCTCAGGCGAACCAAGCCCTCCGTCCCTCCGGTGTCGGTGAATTGCTACCATACTTCTCTATGGAAGTTAGAACACTGCCTTGTACATCGGCTGACCACCTTAAGTCATAATCATTAAGTCATTACTTCAGTCATAAACCAAACACGCCTTCTGCGCCCTCGAAGTTCCATTATTCCTTATTTAAAAGCTCTATTGTGTTTAGTGGGGCGCGTGTAGCGCAGTCGGAGGAGGCTCCGGCTGTCGCCTGCACCCGATACCAGGTTTCAGGTTCGGATTTCCCGCCAAGGCCAAAAAAGCCTTCCATCCATCCGGTACCGGTAAATTGGTACCAAACGTGTCTGGGGAGGATAAAGCTCGGACGTATTCATCTGCTGACCACCGCAGTAATTGTATAGCCAAATACGCATTCAAATCGCCTCCACGACATTCCGTAGAAGAAAAATGCGTGGTGCATCCCTAATGGAACTGAATAACGCCGCCCTTTATCCGTTTCATTTATAGTGTGCAGTAGATTACTAGTGCGTTCTTAGGAGTTCCTGCGATGCCTATGGCTTTGCACCTCCTTCGACTGTCCACGTTTCTGCAGAATGTGACCACGACCGAAGCACTGCTGAAATCACGAGAGATGATGAACGCTATCCACGATTTGCGACCGACAAGGTTTCTTCTTTACATACAACACTTTTGGGCTGCTCCATTATCGTTCTTGTTGTTAATGATCTTTCTGAAGGTATTTCATTTTTTGTACCCGTTGATCTTCAGGACTATCCTCGGCGATTTGCTGGCAGTCCATTGCAAGCTCGAGTACCTCCACGAGCGATTCGAAACCAGTCTCTAGCGACGACAGCAGACAGGATAGGTGTGCGACCTCGATGAAAGCTATGCATTCATAATGTATCGACGTTTCTAAGCTGTATGAGAGGTTGTGAAAGGGTTATTGTGTGGTCTAAAGTTTTGGTCCGTTCATCGATTCCAGAGGACTAACAGGGGAGGTTAGTGAGTGAGTGAATTATCATATTACTGCAATCAACTTTAATTCAAGATCTGATCCTTTTGTAGGTTAATTTCTGCGTCCGAAAAGACCATTCCAGGAGTCACTTCTGCCTTACCACCCCGCACTGAAGTGATACAATTCGTTGCCATTTTTGCACTACCCAGGGGTATTTAGCGAAAACGAAACAGTTATGTGATTCTCGTCCGATGCCCTACAAGGCCATATATGTAGGTCCCATTCAGAATCTCCGGACCGAGCTCACTGACCTCCCTTGTAAATGGGGTACAAGACACCCAGGTGTCCTCCAAGGCACGAGTCTCGTCGACCAAGAAGGTAAGGCATCTAGAGCGAGGTTGGTCTTCTGAAAAAAAATCCCTTAAGCGAAAGAGCTGGTACAGGGTGCGTAAAAAGTATTGACGCAGTAAATGGCGGTTGTGGAAATAGTATTGCGCAGTAAGTTTTAAAATATTCATTTCAGAAATATGGAAAATGATCTTGCAAACACGACAGAATAAGTCGTAATTGACATCGGCCTGTGAATACTGTGAATCCTTTACTGTGAATACAGGAGCGAAAACGGCGGAAAAATTCATGAGCACGCGCCGCAAGTATTCGCTTGCATTTTGTTCCGTGCTTCGAACAGGGTAGCCTTCTGCGACTGGTCACTTCTGTTGAAAGTAGCACAGACCTCATTCTTCAAAATCACCTAGAAAGAGTAATCAGCGGATTCACGTTAAAGCTGTGCTCGACTGAGAAGCTGTTCACACCTGCGCGCGTTATCTGTTTGCCGTTATGGGACAGAGGTTGACAATTTTTGATTTGAACGTTATCGTGCTTGAACAACTTGTAATCATCATCTGTTATGACAGAGCCGTGGCTGACGTTTGGGTTGCTGACCTCTTTCCTCACCAACCGTTTCGAACAGCGCCAAATTCTCTTGTTAAGGAAGTATTCAGCCGTCTGAGTAACAGACAAAAAAAGGGCCACCGTAACGGTGACGATCATGTTTCTTCAGTTTTTTCGTGAGTGTTTTTTTGAGCACAGTACAGACAACAAAAATAACACATAAAAACCTAGAGGGGTAGAAACAGAAAGCTGGAGCTGAAACAAAAAGTAGGTGCGTCAATACTTTTTACGCACCCTGTATAAACGACGAATCATGGGTGAAGAAATAAGCGCCAATGAAGTTCATTCATGCATTCATTCTTTCCTCGTGCCAGCCCAACTACATAAGAACAGGAAGCTAACAAAAAAGCGACGGAAACCACCGTTACAAAGGACGCAATGGATATAATAAAATAACGGCGGGATAAAGGCCTATGCAATGACTTGCCTGGCTAACCAATAAATAAGTCAAAGGTTTTTGCATTCCGGATAAGTATAGTGCCAGTTCACCGAGCACTTTTCCTATTTTTATGTCTCCTTACCTTTCCTTCAGGTTTCCTCGCTGAAATCATTTTTTTTTAAAGGAAATGTGTACGCTTCTGCCATAGATATTGAAAACATCACTCTATTCTGACCCCAGAAATATCTCTTATGAGCATCTAACAAATGTAGTTATGTAGTAAATAGCAGAGAGGAATTGCAGCACGATACGCCTTTCCTCCCATCGTGAAGTTCGCGTCGGCGAGTTCTTATCGTGAGCCCGAGATCTCAAGTGCAAGAGGAGCTGTGGCAGATTACCCCAAATGGATGCCGAACACGTCAAGAAGAGGTACGTAGAACACCGTCAGCAGGAATACCTTGGACCACGTTGATTTTGGGTTTCCTTTCGATTTCAAGAAGTAGCTCGAAGGCATCTATGGCCCTACAAGGAATATAAGCTAGGACAACGTGTAACCGAAGAACGAGAGCACATTGTAGAGAGCAGAACTGTCCTCTACCGCAGGTCTGTGGCGGCTTCATATTATCGTGCTATTTTTATCTAGCAAAATGGATTTTTGTTTCAGTAACAATAACTCTGTTATTCCAACGTATTCTGTACCAATTTCACTGAGTGCCGTTGGTTAGTCATTCTTTTTCAGTAGGTGTTATCGTAATTTTTTGCTCTTTCTTATGTTCCTATAATCCATTAATCCTTTAAATGGCGAGGCGATATCGCGCTCCAATGCCAATCTGTTTGCGTTTGACCTAGGGGCTTGCTCCCGTGACGTCAGCCACAGCGCGCGAACCCTTTTTTCTTTTCGTTTCCGTGCCATTTTTCGTACCTTCTATAGGGCGTTTGTGAATTTCTTGAAGTAGTGCATTCAGGAGCTAGAAATGTGGTTTGGCCAACCGCCAAGCACGTCAACGGATCCACCTTATTTTGCTGTCCACTCTTTGTTTGTGGTGAATTGTTTTGCTACATTGTAATATGTTACACTCCATTAGTTGAACTCTAGTTGTTGAACTGTCGAAGTTTCGCAGCAAATTGTATTTTTAACGAAATTTATTGATTTACCGGCAATTTAACGAAAAAATTTAAAGGATAAAAAGGATAAAGGACGGCGTTATTCAATCATCTTTGGGATGCGCCACGCGTTCTACTTCTACGGGATGTCGTGGAGGCGAGTTGAATGCGTATTTGGCCATACAATAACTTGCGTGGCCAGCCGATGAACAAGTCAGCGCTTTATCCTTCCCAGACAAGTCTGGTACCAATTCACCGACCCCGGATGGATGGAAGGTCTGATTGGCCTGGGCGGGAAATCCGAACCAGGAACCTGGTATCGGTTGCAGGCGACAGCCGGAGCCTCTTCCGACTGCGCTCCACGCGCCCAACCAAAAATTTACTTTAAGAAACGGTTAAAAATTAACTCCCAGAACTTTGTTTGCACCCTGATTGAAATCGAATCGGCGTGTAAATTAGATAAAGTGTGTACGGTTGGGTCGACTCTCTGATGGGCGGCGCATTCCCCCCCCCCCCATGCAGGCCACATTACCGACTATAACTTTTTTCTAACCAGAAATTTCCAAGGACATACCGGATTTGCCGATTGTTTGCCACTTCTGGGGACCGTTACACACCTGGATAATCTCCAATATACTCTTCAACATTGTACCTACACACTGCACCCTCTCTCTACGTAAACCGAAATCTCGTTTTCAGACTTGGGAACAATTGGGCCAGGATGCACAATTGCCGTTAATGTGCTGACTGAACGCAATGGGAACATCAGCGGTGTGTCACGCTCTTATGACACTAACCAGTGCGGCTCAAATACCTCCAGAAATTTTGTGAGTTGTGTTTTATTCTGTTTTGAAGCAACAGAATTCGTTGCAGCCTCATTTCTTCGTGGTCATTTTTCGATTTTTCACAGAACTCAAAAAAATTATTGCTGTTCTTGACACATGCTCAAAGACTTCTAACATTGAGCTTCCTCATTCCAGCAGGTGACTGACATGGATGGAAAATCGAATCAGTTTCAAAATCGACTTCCTGGAGATGGATGTTCTCATGAAGGTATTGCTATTCTTGAAGACTATTTCGTGAGCATTTAAAAAATAAATCCGCAACTTTTTCGTTCAAACTGTACGCTATTGGAATCAGTACGAGCTCAGTTAAACACAAAATAGCAGACTGGACATATTTTTATGAAAGGCAGAACAATTTTTATGAAAGGCAGAACACCTTATGTAGTAAGAAATATGTATCACAATAGCAAGTATACTATTAGGTTGTAACGAATTAAATGGCACTGGCTCGCCCCATTTTTTGGCGCGTCTTTACGCGTTTGGTCAGGAACAAACCGTAACATGTGGCATATCATTTAGAAGCGCAAACTTTGCTCTACCGGAGAGTACCAAATTTTCTATGTAAAAGTGGGAAACTTTAGAGTTTTATTGACTTTTTTGCAGATGGACAAAAGGGTAATCCGAGGCATTTACTTGTATGAATTCAAGCTGGGCACTACAGCTAAGGAGGCGGACGAGAAGATCAACGCCGCATTCGGTCAAGGATGTTCCACAATTCGGACGGCGTATCGTTGGTATCAGAAGTTCCGGAATGGAGATGAGAGCTTGGAAGAACATGAAGGTCGTGGGAGACATAGTGATGTTGATGAGGACAAGCTGAGAGACGTGGTAGAGGAGGATCCACACAAAGGTACCAGGGAGATAGCGAATGTTCTTGGCGTCAGTCACAACACAGCTGCCCGGCATCTGAAGGAAATTGGAAAGAACAAAAAGCTGGAAAGATGGGTGCCTCACGAGCTGTCTGAGGAGCAAAGAAACCGACGATATGAGATCTCGTCCGCACTGCTTCTACGGAACGAAACGGACCCATTCCTTGATCGCATCGTAACCTGTGACGAGAAATGGATAATGTACGACAACAGGCGACGATCGGCACAGTGGGTGGACAGCGATGAGAGCCCCAAGGTTTTTGCGAAGCCGGAATTGCACCAAAAGAAAGTAATGGTGACAGTATGGTGGTGTTCGCTGGGAATTATTCACCACCGCCTCCTCCCTCCCGGTGAATCCATCACGGCAGAGAAGTACTGCATTGAAATTGAAGAAATGATGAAAAAATTGAAGGATATCCGCTCGGCCTTGGTAAACCGAAGGCGAGTTCTCCTTCTGCACGACAATGCTGGCCCCCATGTAGCACGAATGACGTTGCAGAAATTGAATGAGCTGAGCATTGAAACTCTACCACATCCTCCGTTTTCTCCCGACCTCTCCCCAACAGACTACCATTTCATCAAGCATCTTGGCGACTTCTTGGTAGGGAAAATATTCAAATACCAACAGGATGCCGAAAGTGCCTTCGAAGATTTCGTCAATTCCAGAGCTTCTGATTTTTATGCTACTGGGATAAAAAACGTTGTGTCACGTTGGCAAAGATGTGTAGAACCAGGTTTTTATTTCGATTAATAAACTTGCCTACAACCGAGATATTAACTGTTTAAATTTACAGTGGTTCAGTGCCATTTATTTCGTTACAACCTAATAGAATCTGGTGCACATGTTGTGATATCCCTTTAGAATCCTGAAGGATTGATTAGAACCTACTTTGGGATGCGCCACGTATTCTAGTTCTACAAGATGTGGAAGAAATTTGGATACTTGTTTGGTCTCCACCATGTCAGTCACCTACACTTCACGTGGCTACCAGATGGACAAATCAATGTTTTGCCATTCCCAGGCAAATCTTGTACCAGCTAACCGACTCCGGAGGGATGGAAAGCTTGGTTGGCCTGTGCATCTACCGCAATGAACTTCTCAAGAACGTTTTAGTGCCGTGGATGAAGTCAAACTGCAATAACTGTCAGATGATTCTCCAATAAGACTCGTCCAAAAAATTGGAATCACGAAAGTCAATTGTCACTTTCCCAGCGTTCCGTGCTGCAAAAGTGACACCCGACTTTCGTGATTCCAATTTTTTGGGGTACTGGGGAAAGGACCTCTTGTCCTCGTATTTGCCCGACCTAAGCCTTCTGGACTTTTCTGTCTGGCGATACTTGGAGTAGAAGATTCGTGCAAGATCTCGCCAAAGCCTGGACTCTCTCACAGTCTCCCTTCGAAAAGCTTGGAATGAAATCGGCTTGAACTACCAGCGATCAACCTGCACTTCGGTCGAACTTCGTCTTCATTTCCACTAATGGAGGACATTTTGAAAACCTATTGTAGCTTCGTTGACCTGAATAATAAATAGTGTTAGAAAGAACAATTGGGATCTATCCTAATCGGAGGGGGCATATATGTAGTGATTTACGTCTCCAATTCCTTGCTTAATTTTCTGCGAGAGCTTCAGCTACTGTCCCAAGATCCCCGAGGGCTTTCGTTTAAATTTAGGGGAGCTGGTTGTGTGGCATGGGGTCGCCCACAATTTACGTTTTACGATTGCCTCCCTATCAACTAGGATAGATCTGGACATTTGTTCGCTTTGAGAATGTGATTTTGGGCCAATTAGAATTTGTCTTAATATTTATGCATCTTAACAGGGATTAATTATCGACGCCTTTATCCTTTGCGAGCTCGTTTCACGTTTTCAGAGCGGAATTGAAGTGCAATTGGTGGTTTTGTTGACTTATGTCTATGCAGGGCGCGTGTAGCGCAGACGGAGGAGGTGCCTGCTGTCGCGTGCACCCGATACCAGGTTCCTGGTTCGAATTTTCCGCCCAGGCCAACAAAGCCTTCCATCCCTCCGGCTCGGTGAATTGGTACCACACTTATCTGAGAAGGATAAAGCGCTAACTTCTTTATCGGGTGGCGGCTACCGCAAGTCATTGTATGCATGGCCAAATACACATTCAAACCGTCTCCACGACATTTCGTAAAAGTAGAATGCGTGGCGCATTCCAGGAAGGATTGAGTTACGCCATCCTTCATCCTTTATGTTCAGGCAGATCTCAACGTACTACTTCTGCGCGCAGTCGTTCTGCAATACCGCTTCCAGTGAAAAGAGCCCAGTCAAGGTGGCTTACGGGTCGAACAAGAAAGTTGAGTGGAGATGATGGCCGATACTCCGAAAGGTAAGAAGGTATCAATATCCTTCGCTAAGAATAACTTCAGGACATTATTGCTGTAGCTGATCAATTCGTTAGAAGCTGAAAAATAAGATGCAGTGTGTTCCTTGTGTACCAGCACCGGGTTTCTCTTAACCTTGATGAGGCGAACAAGGCAGGTTTCTCAGGCATACATCGTAAAGGCGAAAATGAGCACCGCGAGAATCTCCACCCTCCAAATAATTTTAGCGAAGTGTGTTCGATTTTTCAAAGACCTTGAACCTACGCAGTTAGGGCAGCGGGGGGGGGGGGGGTGAAAGCTTACTATGGAATCGCAGTGTCACATCACAGCTCAATAGTCCCCAAACGCTGAGAAAAGGGGAAATGCCGTTTTATCATACATACACGTGAAGCCACTCTCTGACGAGATTTCTACTGCTCAGCATTTAGTGTCTTAACCAACAGGAAAAATACAGATAAGGTCATCGCATTATAGAGCTTTGAATTCTGAGGTTCACAACCATTGGCAACAATTATAATGCTCAAACATAATGCTAAATTTAGCTTTCGCAACAGTATATAAAGAAGTATTTATAATATGCGAGTGTTTAAAGAAATCATATAAAAGAAGGTAGAGAAAATAAAGAAATTTTGAAAGAGAATTTGTAGAATATGAAAAAGTATGTAAAGAAGACCGTTACCTTTGTGAGGAATATTTCAGAGAAAAAGTTTTCTTGATAAAAATGTAAGAAAATGTTAAATTAACTAGCATGCTCAGATGGTAACAATAAAAAAACATTTATTCAATTAGGTTAGCAATTACAGGATGCACCAACATAACGTGGACAAGGTTTTTTAATCATAATTATAAAGCGACCAACAATTCGAGAAAACAACGACTAAATTACAATATTACAAACATCGAGGTAGATCATGTTCAAGTGGTTTCGTAGTGGTCTCCCTTGGAGTGGATGCACAGGTCCAAACGGTTCGCGAGGTTTGGGGGCGATGGGCCGCAGGTCATCAGGAAACAATCGTTCCCATTCCTGCCGTTAGGATTCCTTCAGGGACTGGAGACTGCGGCGGTGCTTGACGCCGACTCTAGTCTTGAAAATGCCCACACACTATAGTCCATCAGATTCAAATCCGGAGAATACTGCGGCCATTCCGAAGGCGTGATGGAATCGAGGAAAATGGCCTTGCACCACGCCTGCGTACTCTTCGCCCCATGTTCGTGTGCAGTCTTGTTGGAACGTCCAATCGGCATCAACGAAGTGCTACTGGACCCAAGGGAGAACTACGAACTCGAGAAGGTCTCGCTGGTGCACATCTTCGTCGATTTTCACTCCTTTATCCACGAAAACCAGAGGGGTCCTGCCAGAGGGATGATTCCGCCCCAAACCATAGCCGATTGCGGGTTCTGGCGGTGTTCGACGATAGCAGAGCTGCTTAGAGCCTCTGTAGACCAGGTCTTATCATTTTGGCGATTGTGCACGTGCTCCACGGTGAACAGCTTCGCATCCGTGAACAGAATCTGTTCCCAGCTACGACCTGCGGCCCATCGCCCCCAAACTTCGCAAAACGTTTGGCCCTTTGCATCCGCTCCAAGGGAGGCCACTTCGCAACCACTTCAAGATGGTGTACCCTAATGTTTGTGTTGTTGTAAATTAGTAGTCGTTTTTTCGAATTTTTTTTTGAATTGTTATTTTGGTGCACCCTGTACAGTACCAACCATAGCTCGATGTGAGATGAACGACACGTTTTCGCCCTAGTCCAAATTGTTCTGGAACAAATCTTCGTTGATTTCTGGCTTCGTAGCAGGCAGGTCGCCTCTATCATTTCCTTCTTTCGAGAATCGCTCTGTGCAGCTGGGTCTTCTCGGCAAGACTTTTGGAAGATTTGTTTGTGGAGCCGAGATGAGAATAACAGGTCTGCATCTCCAAAAAAATTAGGCAGTTGCTGCAAACAAGTACATTCTTCCCTGACTTACCTAAGTCGATTTTATGATCATTTATGGTCGTTCTTCCGGAAAATTTTTGCCCACTTCGTATGCTCTTGAATAGAATCACCTTATTGGAACCTTCTTCTTTTTGGAAGTCACACTAGCGGTGTTAAGTGAGGGTGGATGTGATTACAGGAAGGTGCGTGAAGATGCCTGCACAGCTGCAGCTCCTTTACCCACTAGAATGCGGTCTTCAAGGGCGGATTCAGAAGGTGCTGACTGACTAACACTTCGAGATATATTTCAAGTGTGGTTTGAGAATTGTTTTCTTCAGAAGCGAAACGCCTGCGTCTAGGAACAATCTATACGTCGAAGGACTACATCAGCACCGTTGACATGGGAAACGAGCGACCTTGGCCTATGTCGGAAGGGATTTTACTTAACAACAATTTTTTCTCGTAACTGAAGACAGTATTGGCTTTGTATTAGAGCTCAGGGAATGTGAACAAATGCTCAGCTTAGACTATGTTGTGTTATAATTGGTACAAGTTAAGTTATTTAATCCTATTTTCAACTTCAACTGATAAAGAGTGAAATTCTGCTCTAGCCACACTCTTCCTGGGGGTTGTACCAAGAGTTCCTCTGCTACTGAATATCAAGAAGGCGTCTGAATGCGTATTTAGCCAAAACAATAATTTACGATGGCAAGCGAGTCTACAACAGGGGTGTGTGCTAAATTTTCGTCGGTATATTTTTAACGACGTTTTTCAAATAGAAAATACTTCCGGTAAATTCGTTAGATCAAGTTTCCCGATTTCTCGAAGTCAGTTTGTCGACAGGTATCGGGTGGGGGGGGGGGGGGGGCAGATTCATCAACCGCTTACCGGCCGGTAACGATGAAAAGTACCGCCAGACCTGATGCAGACGAATGTCATATCAGGGGGTTTGGCGGTACTTTTCACCGTTACCAGCCGGTAAGCGGTTGATGAATCTGGCCGCGGGGGCATTTACCGCCAAAGCAAGGGTTTTGCTCCACTGCTAATTTCTGAGCCAACGCAACGACCCTGGCCCGTTGCCAACTCACCCGGCAAATCAATACTCGACAGGAGCGCGTTTTAGGGGTTCTAGTCGTGAATCAGAAACAGAGGTAAGTTTCCGGTAAGTAGCCATCGAGGTAAATCGGGGCAGGATTTACCGCAAGCCGCGTTCATGAATCCGGTCCCTGTGGTTCTGTGCGAGAACACTGAATCACCATATGCGCTTTTCTAGAGTCGGAAATCTAGCATGTGAATAAGTTAACAAATATAGTGGCACAGTATTCCCCCACAGAATCTGTTTCTTAGCTTAAAATGTGAGTCAGTAGAACGTTTTCAAGAAAAATAGTGCTCTTCTTTATCTAGAATCTTATAAGCTAAACGTGAAGGTGAAAGGTAGCATTCTATAGCACTTAAAGAAGACTGCGAAGCACTCTCCTGAATTTGTAAAGGTGTCCTATGGAATCTCCATGAGAAACTAGAGTAAGCACTGTACAAAATGCAATCAACTCCACTCTAGAAGTAGTCTCAGGGCTATTGCACTTTCACGATACCAGAAGCCGAGTGGGGGGGGGGGGGGGTCGAAAAACTACTGCACACCACCGTAATACTGAAAAAGGGATGCCGGATTCATGATCAGCATTCCATCAGCCTTAGCAACGATTGGGCGAAAACTCTATGTTGACCCCAACTCGACCTCTGGAGTCGTGAAAGTACATAGATATTAGAATGATAAGAAAATCCTGATGTGATTTTTGAAAATCGTCAAATCTCTATTATTGATCGGCAACCATGATTTAACACGTGGCACTTGTAGATCATTTTCGAAACTCCTTGATAAGCAGATATGGTAACGCTGCTTTTCATAAACTAATCACGATGTCAATTTCGCAGGACTAACTTCGAAACGTCCTCTTCTATGAATGGCCTCATGACACTCGAAGCATCAACAGCACACTGGGAAAAGACACCACTTCCTTTCGCACTGCGCAGCGCCACTTCGCTCTATTTAAAGAAGGAGACACGGAGTTCAAACACAGACCTCGGTCGGAACGCCCCACACAGTAGGGTACCCAGTCGTTCTTGACGCTGTCAAGGAGGATCCAGAGATTAGCAACCGCAGTCTTGCGACGAGACTTGCGTGTGCCCATCCAACAGTCATCAATCGCCTCAGATCCTCGGCAGTAGAAAAGGGCTGACTCGATGGATCTCCATATCTTGACCGAGGCATGCGGTTCATCCGGGTACCTATTTGTCAATCTCTCCTTCTGCATGGAAATGAGATTGTAGAAGACCCGATTGCCGGGGACCAGAGTGGGGTCCTCTGCTGCTCGACCAGGCATCGTGCCTACACTGCCCAGAAACAGGAAAGGAGCTTCCTCCTACACCCCAGGAGGTAGTTCCTTTCCTGTTTTTGAGATTCGCGAGGAATGTTGCATTAGGCTCCGTTTGTACTTCCGACGCCGAGTGACACGATAGCATGTATAGTGGCCAAATCGATCCGTCACTCGATCAATGTGGCCACAATACGTCGCGTCGCCCAGCTCGGCGTCGAAGTATAAACAGACCCAACGGGAACGTTTAGTGTGCACGCGACGCGATGAATCGATATGGGAGCTTATCATGGGGGACGGTCAGAAGGTACGCCCACCCCATGCTGGGGGGCGTGCGATCTTCCTCTCATCCCCTTTGCTCACCCACCCCCAACACCTAGGCTTCACCAAGAGTCTAACGGCTGCCTTACGAAACCTTTGACACGCAAAACAAAGGTTTCCGGTCCGCAGAACAACGGTGTACCTCCTGACGCCACGCCTCCCAGCAGAGGCGGGTGTACCTCCTGTCGCGCTGCCACTTATCATGACATCGCGCCGCGCGTCGCGTGCACACTAGACGCACCCTTACGAATTGCTCACGCAAGGACACACGGTCACCGGTAACATTTACGCCAGTGAAAATCCTCCCAGTCTTTCCAGTTCTAGAAGGGAACTGCTAACCTGTCTATTAGGTGCCACGCAGTAGTGACTAACGGTGCTGATTATATTGTTGGGTGAATTCCATTGCAAGCTGAATGAAAAGATAAAGACGAAAAAAGTCGGACACCCAGGCTTCCTTACCACCCTGATATAGGTCACATACTCTAGAAATAGTTCCCGAGAATGAGAAGTGTACTATCACTGTTGATGGGGAAAACGAAATTGGCGTTTCTGGCGTGTTTAGAAACCACTTCTTTTCGAAATCCACAGCAGTGTACGCAGTTTCAGCTCCCCATTTCCAGGTGTTCTCGTTTTTGTCAAATTTCCATTTTTAAGGCACATCGCTTCGCATTTCCTTAATTTTAGGCCTTGTAACGTGCAAACGAGGAAACGAGAACTTCATTCACCGTATAAACTTCAACTAAAACTTCAACTAATAGGATAAAACAGACTAAGGCAACGAAGTGAACCAACCTAAAGACAATTTGTGATTACTGCGGTAGAAATCTTCAGATATATTCAAGCAGTTGGAGCAAGAAGTCAGTCGAGCAATCAACCCGGTTTGGGGAGAAGCGGTGTAAGGAAACAAATCTGTGGTTATTACGGTAGAAACCTTCAGATGTGTTCAAGCAATTGGAGCAAGCAAGTCAGTTGGACGATCAGAACGATTTTGGGAAGGGGCGGAGTTCAATCTGCGAAAAGTCCAGCATACGACAGGCGGAGTGCCGGCGAGAGCGACGCCTGGAATTCGGATATTCGAAATGAAACCCAACAACATGAATCTAGGACAGCTGAGGAACTCACCTCATTAGCTTCTGCAAGCGGTGTGCGTATGAACCATAAAGATCCGGGCTTGTCTCGGGACCTTCAGGCCTGCGCTAAAAGGAAGGCAATAAGCTAAACTATAAAATAGTAGAACCATATAAATGCAAAAGTAGCTTTAGTTGTAAACGAATGGAAACCAAAGAATCAGATTGGTTTTCGTTTTGTACGGATCTTTAGACGAAAACTAAACAGACAAGATTATATTAGGTTGTTGCGAAAGTTCCCGCCATTTTTTGAATGTGCTTTTTTCGCACTAAGGCCTATGTTATAGTTCGGCGACGCTGTGTTGCGCGGGCTGATATGCACTGCTAGTAGCCCGCGCAACACTGTTGCCGACATCGCCAACAACAGCGTCGCTGAAGTATAACATAGGCCTGACGCTACCTATCTTTTGTTCAAATAAGGAGATCAAGTATGTATAAGTTTACTATTGTTGGTAGCTACTCTCTCTTCCTTCTAGAAAAGTGGAGCTTTCAAAGGAGTACATCCGAGGTCTCTTATTGTATCACTTCAAATTTGGTGAGTCACCAGCCGCCTCCTGCATCAGTGGTGCATTTGGAGAGGGCACAGTGTCCGATCGCACTGCACGAGAATGGCTCGCACGCTTTAGCAGTGGTGAGTTGAACCTCCGATGTCGACAACGACCGACTGCTCGTGAACTTGCGCAGGACTTGGGTGTGTACTGAATCGGGACGCGCATTTTACTGGGAGGTGCACGCGATTCCCTGATTCCGTCTCCAGGACGGCGCAGGCATCGCGGCTCCTCTTATGTCTAAGGTGTCTGAAGCCCAGTCACCAAGACGACTGTGGTGTGAAGTGCGGGGGTTGTGGTCTCGACCACAACTCTCTGCTTTGCACCCAGCGTCGGGCCTTTAATGGGAACCCCATGAAGCGCCCCCGCAATTAGCTGGAGTTCCAGCTCCAGCTACTTCAAACCCCCCCCCCCCCCCCCCCCTCATCGACAGCTGCAGTTCAACGTTCGACTACTACTCGACTTCACTCAATATGGGCAACGACGACGACGCTCGAACTCGACCTCATGGGCAACCGATCGACGTCGACTTCATGGGCAGTCGACTTCAGCTGGGCAACGTCGTCGTCGCTCAACAACTTCAACAAATATGGGCAACCGATCGACTTCATGGGCAGTCGACTTCAGATGGGCAACATCGATCATGGTCGCTCAACAACTTCATATGGGCACCGTCGACCATGGTCATCGTCGTCGAATTTCGCATGTCATGTCATGATTAATTGAATGTTTAAAATGTATTTCGTTTGGCCGGCGGAATATCGTCGTCGCCAACGATATCGTTGTCGCCCACGATGCGACCTTTGTCGGCCCGCCCCGAGTCAAGGGTGGGCCCGGCACTCTTGCTACTGTCTTCAGATAAAGACGTTCTCTGCCAGGACTATCTCGTGCTCGTCTTCCTAAAAACCACTGAACCCCGATTCCTTGGACGCTAACCAGGAAACTATCTCAACGGTAGGTCGGAACGGCCCAACTGTTGTATATGGGCAGAATCGCCTCTCTCTGGGAAACAAAAAAGTGCAAATATCTCGACCCCAATACGACTCTGCGCATATCTAGCGACGCCGGAAGTTGGGCCGTTGGCGGCGTTAGCTCTCTGCCTGCAGGCGGAGGGCGGGCTCACGTTGACTGGAAACAGCGATGACGAGCGAGCGATGGTGGTGCAGTGGGTAGAGGGCGGCCTAATTCCTATAATCGCTGTTTCCAGCCAACTTGAGCTCGCCTTCCGCGTGCAGGCAGAGGGCTAACGCCGCCAACGGCCCAGCTTCCGTCGTCCCTAACTCTGCGCAGAGTCGTATTGGGGTCGAGATATTTGCACTTTTTTGTTTCCCAGAGAGAGGCGATTCCGCTCATATACAACACTTGGGCCGTTCCGACCTACCGTTGAGATAGTTTCCTGGTAAGTCCTAATTTCCCCCATTGGTGTTAATATACTATGCCCTCATCACCAGGCACCTACAACGGGGTAAGGTGCACAAGTTGGCACAGTGGGTTCCCCATGACCTCACCGAACGAGACCGCCAGCAACGTGCTGAGGTGGCCACTTAATTGCTCTCGTACGAGCGCACAGATAGTTGGCTGAAGTCCATCATCACAGGAGACCAGAAGTGGTGCCTGTACGTCAACTTCAAGTGGAGCAGACACTGGATTGACAAGGGTGAGCAGCCTAAGCTCAGCCAAAGGAGCGTCCTCACCCGTCGAAGATCATGCTTTCTGTTTGGGGGGATTACAAATGTGTCATCTACTACGAGCTGCTGGCACGTAACGAAACTCTATCAGCGGACTTGCGCTATCAGCAGCTGGATGGACTGGCCGCCAAGATCGCAGAGAAGCGTCCGAATCATGGCACAATCCGATTCTTGCACGACAATGCTTGCCACACATTGCAAGAATGACGCATCGCAAAAGCTTCTCGGTCTTAGATGGGGTGCTGCCTCACCCTCCGTACAGCCCAGATGTTGCACCAACAGACTACCACCCTTTCCTGTTTCTCTCCAATGCCATGCAAGAAAAAGCGTTCGATGACGAGGGCGACACGGAACGCAGGCTGGCTGGTATTTCCGAACCAAAGCCAGAAAAGTTCTACGCTGACGAGATAGGGAGTCTGCCTGCAAGGTGGAGAAGAATGATGGAACATAATGACTGTTACTTAGTTTCTTGACGTGTTTCGCTTTTTTTGCAAAACTAAAAAATGTGGTATCTTGAAAATGGCGAGAACTTCTGCAACAACCTAATACAAAGATAGCAAATGTGTGCATCGTCATTGTACCGTATGTGACAAGCAGGTGTAAGAGCATCACATACGACGATATTTATGACTATCGTAAGATACATTTAGATTGCGCAACTTGTTTCTGAAGTCCTTATTGTTAGAATTCCTACATGAAATCAAATCCTGTGAAAGTTGATTAAGCCATCTAGTGCTTCGCATAACTAATGAATTAAACGCAATGCTTCCGATAGGACGGTATCGTAGATTTTTTCCCGGCCGAAGGAGGACGAGGTCTCTTTGATCAAAATCAGCGGTGCAGGTATAATGAAGATAAACACCCCTTCTGGTCCGAAATGACGTTGCGCACACGAAGAGTGTCCGTCGTACTGTGTTCAACATGTGTCTGCACATTCATCATTAAACAAACGTAAAAGTGCAGACGAGTTTTCACGAGGTATTCATCATGCATTCTGAGTTGGATCATGCATTTTTCGATTTTTCAAGGAGTTGCAGCGACCTTGATGGACTTTCTAATACGAAAAGAAAGGCTCACCTGACCTGCCCCAGTCTACGGCGTTGGCGCATATCGAGTGAGTCAAGCAGCGGGGACTCCCACTCATAACTGCCTAATCTATAGGGAAATGGTCAGTACTGGTCTTTGGCCCATAGTTTTCACCTGCTCTCAGAACCATCCATTCGCCATCATATTCGCGCAAACACCGCTCCGACTGGTCACATCTGGATGAAAACCGAGGCGCTATGATAGTTGGAGGGGTCGCCATAGCAAGCCGAGCAGTGCATTCGTGGCGATAAGATTGCATTGACATACAGCGGATGTCAATGCAGTCTTCTCTTCTCTTTTCTATTACAGATCCGCGTTTTATTTGTTTCCGTATAGAACAAGGGAGGGAACTCCAGGTTGTATGCAATCTTAACACGGGTGCATTAGTCGGCCCACATCCTGGATCCCGGATTCCCTCCCCCTGCCCCATGCTGTGCTGTCCTCCTTTTTTCGCGTTAGAGACACTTTTTATAATGTGACCCTCCAACTACTATAGTGCAAAAATCGATAAGAGGCAGACCGAAAAAAACAATAATAACGATCGATGTTGGTCTCCCGTTCCAAATTTACCACCTGCCGTCAAGCACGTCCGTGTGCCACGTGCGTGATGTAGCACCTCCACGTGATTCCCACCTAGATCAGTGGAAACGGGAATCGGTGGAACCATGCCATTTAGCGTCAGCGTTTGGCGTTTGCGTTAGTACACCTTGAACAGGTTTGTCATGCATGTGCTGGTTTCCTTTACAGGTTGGAACCATTCTACAAGGTCACACTGGCCTGCGATACACATAGGAGTACCAACATCTTTGTATATAAAAGACTTCGCCGGTCCTTCTATCTGTTCACCTATTCGTCATATCTTTTACGAACCTATAAAGGCTGCACTGAACGACGCATTACAGAAGAGTCACACGCAGCCGTCCCCTTCTTTTCCTATTACACAAGAAAGAGTAGCATCGAACAAACGCCATTCTATTCTAGAGAATCCATAACGAAATACCTTTTTCGGGGTACTGAGGATCAAGCTCCGCGGCTCCGGACTTGGAGGACAAAGGTTCCGTCTGAAACCAATTATTCCGATAGCGCATCCGGCACTAATTAAAAGTTCCGACTCCACCGACAAGACTTCGGTCAAAAATTTTTTTCACTGAAACTTCGTCTAGGGAGGGGGGGGGGGGTTATTTGGAGTGCTGATCACGAATCTGACATCCGTTTTTCACGATTCTGTTTCCACCCGCTATCACCGGCAGAAACTTTAAGAATGTAATCCTGTGCCTTCCTGTATCTCTATATTATCCAGACGAATCGTGAAAAACGGATGTCAGATTCGTGATCAGCACCCCAAATAACCCCCCTAGACGAAGTTTCAGCGAAATCGGTGACCCTGCCTGGACCACCCTTGTTAACGGTATGGGTGGCCTCCGACCGAATCGTGAAAAGCTGATATCAGATTCGTGATCATCACCCCAAATAACCCCCCCCCCCCTAGACGAAGTTTCAGCGAATTTTTTTTCTGACCGAAGTCTTGTCGGTGGGGTCGGAACTTTTAACTAGTGCCGCGCATCCTGTTGCTCGAAACCAATTGTTTTGCATATGACTCACCGAAACTCATCCGGATCCCACTTTGGAAAGACATCTCGTGTAGGGTTATACGGAATCCAAAAGATGGACTGCTCTCTGTAAAACGATTCTGACGAATGCACCGGATGCACCCCCGAATGGTTACCGTATACCAGTTAGCGATGAAGCGCGGAAACTGTGATAGAAAGGTGTCTGCGCCCTCCTAGCTTAGAGATCGCGCGTCGGCGTCCACGTTGACATTCGGTCAAACTCTTGTGCGTCCGCGATGGCCCTTTCGGCAGGCGGTTCATGGTGCAGTGGATAATGGGGTCGCTTCGTGCGAGGAGGTCGGTTCCCCAGCGTTATGACATACCTGCATTTCAGCTGACTGCTTGGGGTTTGAGGAGCTTCGACGTGCACGCAACTCTGAGGCATTTTTTGCGCATTTTCCCAGCCGAATGCGTTTCGCCGCTCGAGGAGCGCAGAACCCAGCTGCGGTCTTCCCCTGAGCGACGAAAGCAGTTTCCACATAAGCAGCTTGGATGGCACCCACGCTGTAGTCCCTTCCCTAGCCTGGTTCTGAGCTCGAAGAGCCCAGAATCCAGATCCGCATTCCCTGGGCGACGAGAGGTTCGCGTGTGTAATGTAGAAGCGAAGGATTTGGCGCTCCAGCGTCAACGCGCGCCTATGTGATACGGTAACCATTCGGGGGTGTGTTCATCAGGATCGTGCTAGTACCTTTCTTTCCCTCTTGGACGCTTAGGTCTGGATTGCGTCGGCTCCTGCTCCTGCTCTGCCGCTTCTGCCGTTTCGAAGCTGGTTCTACGGGTACGGAGGGTCAGGCTACTTGCAAAGCGGTCACTCAACTGCGGCGTCGTTTTCGCCAGATGAGTAGTAGAAGGCTCTGCAGGAGGAAATGGTTATCAACAAAACCGGTGCCAGCTGAAGATTATGCAGAACCCACTTTTCGGCAGCGCGCGTGGGATGTCCCAAGTCGACGACAGCGGTTTGCCGGACCGCCAAGCCGAGATGATGCGTTCCCTTACTGGAGCAGGAAGCAGAGTGTCGGACACGTTTACCATGCTGTTCATCTTCCCGTTCCGATCCATTAACACTGAATGAGCTAAAATCTTGCAGACAATGGTAGCAGTGATCTACCGTCTAAACAAAGCAATTAGAATGACGCCTAGACCACCACTTCAAAACGAGTAAACATCAGTATAACTGCAGTAGAAGACAACACATCTTCATCGCTGTCACCCTTAGGCGCCGTTTACACATCCGTCGTCGAGCGGGGCGATTGCATGCATAGTGACCAGATTGATCGATCGCGTTGCTCGATCAATTTGGCCACTACGTATGACATCGTTTCCCTCAGCGTCGGAGTATAAACGAGACCTTATAGTTAGCCTTGAGATACAAACACAATTCAAACTGCACTGATGGCAACAAAATGTGACTACACTACAGGCGGTCTCGAAGACTCCTTACAATTAGACCAAAGGCCGGGTGTCTTAGCCGTTTTGATCTAAGGAACAGAACGATGAACGAGCAACTCAACAAATTTTCCCCGAAGTCCCATATAGCCTATAGATATGAAAGAAATCCCAGAAAACAAGCAGCCTTTGAGACACTCCGTCGAAGCTGCAACGTACTGACGAAATGAGGAATTTCGAAAAGCTTTCGTTGCAGGACCACATGTCTTACTGTGGAATCATATTTGGCGGGAATCGCAAAGGATGTAAAAAGTGCGGACGTCGCCACTTTTCCGCCGAATGCTTATCCTTCAACATTCTGATGCTTTTAAATCCGTTTATACTTCTGTCGCCGAGCGACGCGACGTAATGAATGGTGGCGGCCTAACTGAACTACGTACGACATCGCTTCGCCCGGCATCGTAGTATAAACGCGACCTTATAGTTAGCCTTGAGATACAAACACAATTCCAACGGCACTGATGGGATCAAAATGAAAAAGTGACTACACTTCAAGCGGGCTGGAAGACCTCTTATAATTAGACCACAAGCCTAATATCTTAGCCGTTTTGGTGTGAGGAGCAGAACGAAGGACGAGTTACTCAATAAGTTTCCCTGAAGTCCTATACCCTACAGATATGAACGAAAAACCCAGCGAACAAGCAGCCTTCGTGACTCGCCGTCAAAAGTGCAACGTAGTGACGAAATGAGGAATTTCGAAAAGCTTTCGTTGCGGGACCGCGTGCGCTGCTGTGAATCATACTTGGCGGGAATCGCGAATGCCGCAAATAGTGTGGACGCCGCTGCTTTTCGGCCGAATACCTATCCTTCAATATTTCGATGTGTTTTTAGGCCCGTTTAAACTTTTGTGTCACTTAGCGTCGGAGTATAAACAGGGTCCCTGGTACAGTTTTTTCTGTTTCGATGGAAGAAAGCTTCGAAGTGGGTGTGGTAGAGTTGGGAATATACATGAACACGCGTGAAGCAGAAGACAGTCGACCGCTCTTACAGTGAGCGTTCAGATTCAAGCAGAACAACAAGAACACTGTTGGGAGCGAAATGGAACAGTTACCACACTTCACGCTCCTTGGAACAATTCTCAGAACAGAGCTCTGGTATCCCACTAGTTTTGAGCTGAGAACCCTGGGGATATAAGGACAAAACCCAGCAAACAACCGGCGTTTGCGACTCGACACTGGAAGTGCAATATGCTGACGAAATGCAGAATTTCGAATAGCTTTCTGTGCAGGACCGCGTGCCTTGTTGTGAAATCATACTTGGCGGGAATCGTATATGATGTAAACAGTACGGACGCCGCTGCTCCAGTGACGAATGCTATCAGTTCAATATTAAGATGTGTTTTGACATAATTTTCTGTTTCGATGGAAAAGTTTCGATGTGGGAGTAGTATGGTTGCGAGCATATATAAACATGAGTGAAGCAGAAGGCAGCACATCACGACCGCTTCCATAGTTGGCTTTAAGACTCAAACAGAATCACAACAGCACTGCTAGGAACGAAATGATGAAGTGGCTGCATTCCAAGAGGATTGAAACACTTCTCGGAAGGGATCCTGGTATTCTACCCGATTTGAGCTGAGGCATAGAGCAACGAACAAATGACCCTAATAACCTTATCGGAAGGTCTCGTCCACTCTGAGATATAGAGGCAAAACCCGGCAAACGACCAGCGACCGTCGACAAGAACGGAGGCAGCGGACGGTTGACATTTCTTCTACCGTAATCCACGCGCAATATGTGCTTGTGGTGCAGTCACGGACGCCGGGGATGACGTACGAGTTGACGCCTATATTGCATTTTTGTGGCGATAAACGCTGTGGTGTGCGAGCCAAATCTGTACGAAGAGAAAAATTTTGCCTGTCAGATAAAGGGACCACCTTCCAAGAAACTTTAGTTACACGAACAAGGAAAAACGAGACATGAGGTTAATGAAGAAGACAAACAAAGGCGCAAATATGGTCGGAGGGGGGGGGGGGGGTCAATATGGCCTGCCGCGGCGAGCAGCGACGGCGAGTAGCTACATACAGCGCATGTAAATGCATCTTATCTCCTTGTTTCGATTACCTATCTGTGTCTTATCTGCTTCCCGATTGGGCAGGGGAGGGAACTCCATGATGTAGGCAATCTTAACACGGGAGCGTCACTCGAGCAACACCCTGGAGTCCCTTCCCTTGCCCAAATCTGTGCTCTCCTCCGCTGAGGCGATTGACCGATGTGAATTCCGTAAGAAACCGTATTATTCTAGGTCAGTAGAATAAGCATGTTTCGGAGTACGAAATGTTTCTGACTAGTGTTTTGTGCGGTTTCAATTTCATTGCAAAGAAATCAGTATCAAAAAAGTCTTTATGAGTCCATTTGCATCTACTAACACATGGTCTACTAACACAGAGTGGCAACGACATCGCTACACTCTGCGATGGGTAGCCGTGAAGACTACGAAACGATTGAAATGTCAGGCGTAAAATGAGCGTTTCCACCTACCATCCTTATTGGCGCAGAAGACAACAAAAGTGAAGTGTGCGTCCCTAGGTCCACATGTTGTTACTTGATGCCTTTCCATAAGCTGCGACCTGGCCTCTCAAACTTGCTCTTCAGAAGCTTTTTCCCGGAAAGAATCCAATATTTGACGCTAACGCAGGCGTCATCTCGGGCGTCCGTGACTGCACCGCAAGCACATATTGCGCGTGGATTACGGTAGAAGAAATGTCAACCGTCCGCTGCCTCCGTTCTTGTGCGACCGTCGCTACTCGACTCGCTTTTAAATAGATGTTCGGGATTTCGAGAAGTTTCCATTGCGGGACTGTACGGTGCTTCGCTGCGGGACCGTAATAGGCGGGAATCACAAAGAATGTGAATAGAGCGGGCGGCGTCGCTTCATCGCCGATATGGGGACCGAATGAGTTCAGAGGACGTTTGTGCTTCAATCTTCTTCTTCAGCGTTTGTCCCGCTTCGTCGCGGAGTCCGCTCTTCTGGTGTCATGACGCTACCTTTCCCGGTCCTGCGCTTGATCACGGTGGACGCCAGCTACTTTCATGTCCTTGTGTAACGTATCGGACCAACGCTGCTTCGGGCGTCCTCTAGGCCGCTTTCCAGATACTTCCAACTCAAGGCCGATCTTGCGGACGTCTGTCTTCCTTTCCACGCAGGGCGTGGCCGCACCATCGTAAGCGAGCTTCGTGCATCTTGTCCGCTATCGGCGCGACACCGAACTTCTGCCGAATAGCATCATTTCTGATGCGGTCCATGCGGGTGACCCCAGTCGTCCAGCGCAGCATCTTCGTCTCCATGACGCTGAGGCGCGTTTCAACTTCCTTAGTCGCAGGCCAACACTCAGCGCCGTACATCGCTACTGGCCGGATCTTCGACTTCAGGTGCTCTGGTATCTTCCTATCGCAGAGCACGCCAGTCAGCGAACGCCACTTGGACCAAGCTGCACTCACGCGTGAGTTCACTTCAACCACCAGACCGCCGTCAGACGCTATTGCTGATCTCAGGTAATTAAACACTGAAGTGCGTACAAGCTCAGTGCCGTCAATCTTAATGGAACCGGACTCGTTTACGTCAGTCGTTAGGTACTCGGTCTTCTTGACGTGCAATTTGAGTCCGAACACCGCACCAAGCTTGCACCTACCGCTCTAGATCATCTTTATCTTCGCAAGCAAGCATCACGTCATCAGCATAAAGCAACGCCCAGGGGACGGGCTTCTGAGGAACTCGTGTGATGGTATCCATGACGACAACAAAGAGTGAGGAAAGCGCAGAACCCTGGTGTACCCCGACAGAGATGGGAAACTCCATCGAGGTTCCAGCTGCAGCTTGAACTCGACTCTTTAGACAAGAGTAGAGAATTCGCACCCACTCTATGACCTCTTCAGGAACTCCATGTTAACCATATAACCTCACGCGGTACGCGGTCGAAGGCCTTCCCCAAGTCGAGAAAGGATACATGCACCGGCTTCTGTTTCTCGTTATGCTTCTCCATCAGGAGGCGGGCGGCGTGTTATACACATCAATCATCAGTGGTCCCACAACCAGACACAAAGCCGCACTGGTTGTCGGAGAGCCTGACGATTTCACGAATTCGTCGATCGAGGATTCGCTCGAAGATCTTCATGCTGTGCGAAAGCAAGCAAATCGGACGATAATTGGAGCAGTCTACAGGACTGCCCTTCTTCTTCCAAATCGGAATCGCCGTACTGTTGTGCCAACACTCCGGTACTTTCTTCACCTTTACTACCTGGTTGAAGAACTCAGCCAACCATTCAGCAGGATACCAGAGCTTCGACTTCCAAACATCGGCTGCCAGATCATCCGGTCCTATCGCCTTGCAGGGCTTCATCTTCTTCAGAGCCGCTTCTGTTTCCTCCACGGTGATCTTGTGAACGGGGCCGTGAACAGCCACAGAAGGGATGGCCAGGTGTGGAAATTCCATAGTGGAAATTTCCTCAAAGTAATCACGCCATCGCTTCAGCGCCTTTTTGCGATCTGTCAGAAGATGGCCGCTCTCATCATTGATGCCAAAGAACTTTTCATTATCCTCGGTTTGGCGATGGCGGGTCTTAGCAAGTCGGTACAAATACCGCTCACCATCGCGTGACTCGAGCTTTCGGTTGAAATCACCATAATGAGCGGCTTTCGCAACAGCCACAGGTTTCTTTGCAGCCTTCTTCGCCTTCTGATACTTCTGCCAGTTGTCGGCTGTTCTGTCGCCGAGAAACACATGATACAGCGACTTCTTTTCTCGAACCTTCACCTTCACATCGTCCGTCCACAGCCATGTCAGCTTGTCGACCTTGCGTCGTCCAGGCTTCGTTGTGCCGAGTTCCAATCTTGCAGCTTGGCGTATCGCGTTGGTTGCTTTCTTCCAAGTTTCATCGACAGTTGTGACTGCCGGTAACCGTACGCGAGAAGTCACAGCTGCTTCCTTCTCTTTCGTTCGCCACCACTTGATTTTTGCAGCACCGCATCGCTCGATCTGCTTCAGCCTCGGAGGGGTGATCTTTAGGGTGCAGATCAGTGGTCGATGCTGCGGGGGCGACCGACTCATACGGCACGATCTTCACGTCTGTGACAATGCTTCGGTCGTGATCTTCGACAACGACAAAAACTATCTGAGACTTGGAGCTCCCACTACAGTATGAGATGAACAGGGAATCGCGTTTTCGGAAAACGGTGTTCACAATGGTGAGATTATGCGATATCGCATACTCAAGAATGCGCTCACCATTGGCGTTACGTGATCCGTATCCGAAACCCCCATGACAGCTGTACCCGTCTTTCGTAGCACCTACGTGCCCATTAAGGTCACCAGCGACTATGATGACATCTTTCGGCGGTACCTCTGCTGGCTTCTCAACAAACAGGCTCCAAAACTCTTCCTTGGCTTGATCGGAGCAGCCACTCTGCGGAGCATACGCAGAGAAGAAATGATAGAGTCGCTCCTTAGCGGCGACAACGATCTTCATCAACCGATCGTCATAGCGTTCGACGCTTACAATCGAGTCACGAAATCGTTCAGAGACGATTATTCCGACACCACGGGTGGTCCTGGGACTTCCACATAGAACGGCCTTGAATCCACGTCCTATGTCCCTTCACTTGCTGCAGGACCACCTCGTCTCCTGCACCACACGGAAATCAACTTTTCTATGTTCCAGTGCTTCAACCAACACGCACGAGCGGTCCGTCAACGTACCCACATTCAATGTCGCTACGCGGGTCCTGCTTACGTTACGGGACTTTCGGACTAGCTCAGTTGCCCCCGATGCCGTCCTCGCATCAGGGACCCTCGCATACTTTCCACACTCGCCGGGCTCTGGGAGTGCGCGTCGGCTCCCGCGGACGCCGTAACACAATCTCGAAAAACATGACTCATCATACACCATGTGATGTGACATGGGTTTTCATAAGCCGGCCTGTCACAAGGGCCTGTCGCCGCATTTGAGTGTCCGTGCTTAGCTTAGCTCATAAAGCGAGTAGTTTCCAATGGCACCACGTGGAGGAACGGCGATCGCCACCTAGGGGCCGTATGCTCGTCTTCCCCGGTTCGGGGCACCCCGAGCGAGCACCCCGGTTCGGGTTGAATGCCCGGACCGGGGCACCCCGAGCGAGATGGCATGCACGTCTCCAGGGGCTCCCCGGGGGAGGGGAAACTTGGAGTTTGACGCCATACTGCAGAAAATCTGCATTCCGAAATCTTAGGAGCGGTCGATAATCTGGATTCCTTCTTTACACTCAGCTGTGAATGGGAACGTCCTCGCCTCTTCCCTGAGACGAGGAAAGCAGGAGAGATGAAACGCTTGGTTAGCTAAGGTTGGAACCGACCTTGAATCAATTTTTGATGCACATAAGGACCTCGGCCCCTCCAACTGTACTACAAGTCCCCTCAGTCTAATGGAAAACCTTTATTAATGAGACTTCCTTCCACGGGGTATCTATGTCTTCTAGTTTCCTCGCATTCTTGGTACCTTTTCCAGGCGTTTTTTAATGCATAAACTATTGGTACATTGACTTACATCTTACGCTTTTCTAGCACTTCCTTCATACTTTTCTTTAATAATCGATTATTTCATCCAAGCCTTCACCTTTCTCTTCTATTTCACCACTTATAGCAGTTAGCAAGTACGAAGGAAAATAGGAAATGAATACGAAAATGCAAAGAAACGGTTTAGTGGAATTAAGAACTCAAAGAACTTCCTCATAAACACGAAGAACTTGGAAAATGGCTTTTAAAAAATCCAAAAAAAGGAGGAAGTCTCACCAGTGACGGTTTTCCATTTGTCTTTGACCCCGAGGGATGAAAATTTTGCTTAGCCGGAGAGAGACCTGGACGATTAACCTTAGATAGGGGTGTGCGCGGCAGCCGACGCCTTCTCCTTCTGTACTAGAACGCGCCCGGAGTAAAATACACTCCTGCTTTCAGAGAATAAAATAAATGAGGAATGTGTCTCAAGAAAACCACCCTGAGCATGAAATAGGGCGTGGGCATCAATTACTACGACCTTAGTACCACTTTTTAACGGTTTTTTATGGTTGCAGGAACACATTCCTTTTCAACCCGCAAGCCCTTGAAGACTAAGCAGCCCGTGAGTAATTACAGAGGTTCGATTTTATGGCTCAGAATATACGGAACATAGCTCAACACCAAGCAAAGATGGTGAATTATAGCAGGAAATCCATTTTCATGCATCGCTGGCGCACGTTCAGCACGTCTATATCCCAAACACGGTCAATACAGATCGTTTCCTGCTCTTCGCCTAGGTTCTCCATCTCAGCTGTTCGACACCAACGCGCTCCATCGCTAAATAAGTGCGCCATTCCGCCTCTCCCCCTACTCAATGCTTGGTGAAGACTTCCCCACTTCGGGGAGGGCGTGGCCTCACCCCGAACGGGGGCTGGGCGAGACGAGCATACCGGGGAGACGCGCCGGGGCACCCCATCCCCCATCGGGGGTGGCTCGGGGTAGACGAGCATACGGCCCCAGGACGTTTATGCTTCAATATTCTGACGTATTTTGGCGGGCTCCTTCAATGACTAGATTATCCGAATATGGACGTCTAGTAGTCTCGCAGGATGCGTAATCTAAGACTGTTAACTGTTGGAGTTCTCCTGTTTATTGACGCCGTTTCATCTTGTACCCAGTTGAGTTCGTTCTAAAATTTCGTCCGAATGACGTGATTTGAAATCATGTGGAGTCGTCTTCACCTCTCGCCTGAAGCACTTCAATAGTAGAAACCACTTGAACCGCTTTGTCATTCGAGGGTCAGATCCCACCCAGGCCAGCCAACCTTCCATTCCTTACGGGATGGATGGGTTAGCACTAACCTCACTGGAAAAATAAACACTGACTTGCGCAAATTGTGCTCAGAAGATCTCAAACATTCAACAGATCTCCAACATCCACTGAACCCAACAGCTCATTGCAGTGGTCAAATTCGAGACCAGTTCGTCTCCTTAACACACGCAGTTGAAGAATGAAGGTCTCATTCCAGAACGGGATCTATCTATATGCCCGAACTCTGACCTTTGTTCTTACTAGCACATTCATACCTGAAAACCTCTCGAGAGTTATACAACAGACGGACAAAGAATAAAAGTCGACGTTAATCAAGCTCCGTCTTCTATGTGCATTCTATGGGACATCGTGCGGCCAACTTCTATGTGCATTCTATGGGACATCGTGCGGCCAACTCTGGCCTACACAATTATTAGTGTTGCACAGCCGATGAACAAGTCAGTGCTTTATCGTTTCCAGACAAGTCTGGTGCCATTTCATCTACCGCGGAGGGATAGAAGATTTGCTTGGCGTGGAAGGGCTTGAACCAGGGCTGCACATCTAGTTTGACGATTTAGCGGTTTCAGCGAGCTAACGGACCTTTTCCCTTAGAATATGGTTGAACGACTTTAGTTTAAAGGACTTTTAAACGAAATTTTTGGTACATGTCGGGAAGACACTCCGCAAGGGTGCAGGGACGTGCAGCGGGGCTGCGGGAACGCGCCGTTGTTCCTCATGTAATCACAGGACCCAATACTGCCCCCAACTCATCTGCACAGGCATGGCACATGGAAAATTATTGAACCTTCGTACAGCGTGTGTCGAGGTGTAGAAGACATGACATAGATGTGGTGACTAGGTCGTAACACGCGCTTGGGACTCAGCAAATGGCAGACGTTCCAGAATCAATCACATCACCGACGTTATGCAACATGCGTCCGGATTAAGAAGACGTGACACAGGCGTTGTACAACGTGCAGACGTTTGGCGGTCGCTAGGCCGCTGAACCTCTACACATTGTACATTTTATTATTCATGGGAGCGCGAAGCACAATCGGAGGAGGTGCTAGATGGCGTCGACTTCCCGCGCTGACCAACAAAGCCTTCTATCCCTTTACGTACCAGACTTCTCTTTGAGCAACCAAACACTAGCTGCATCGGCTGGTCAGAGCAAGTCAATGTATGTGTCAAATATGCATCTGAGTGGAGACGAAGGCGGATACTCCGAAGGGTGAAAGGTTATCAATATCGTCCTCAAAAAAGAAAAAGAAAAAAAGAAAAGAAATTATTGCTATAGCTGATCAGTTCTTCAGAAGCTAGCGGAAAAAGATCGGTGTATTTTATTGCAGCGCACGATACCACTCTACTTTGATGAAACTGACCAGAAAATAATCTCAGGAGTATGTCTGAATGGCGAAAACGAACATCGCTGCGAGAATCTCCACTCTTTCAGTTTTCAGTTAAACGAAAAATATGTTCCATTTTTGCTAAGTCCTTGAACCTAGCGAGTAGGGTCTCTCGGAGTTTGCTATGAAATCGCACAGCCTCACAATACGTCTTCGAAACATTGAATATGAAGAATGGATGCAAAAATACGGCTTCATGGGCGCCGGGTCTGCTGTTAGATTCCTTGTCTAACAGTATTTTTGCACAGTGGTGTAGGATGTTGTGAAGCTGTACTTTTAGGAGTGTTTTTGCGTTTTCCTGCATATCTGACGTCTGGAAGCCTTGTGCTACTGTTCCATAGCAAAGTGTCGGAGCGTGTAACTCATTAGGTTAGTCTTTGTAGAAATGGTACATATTTTTTCACCATATGAAAAGAGGCCTTCCATTCCTCCGCGGTCGGTGAACTGGTGCCAGACTTCTCCAGGAAAGATAAAGCGCTGACTTGTTCATCGATGGGCCACCACAAGTCATTTAATGGCCAAGTACGCATTCAAATCACCTCCACGACATCCCGTAGAAGTAGAAAGCGTGGCGCATCCCAAAAGGGATTGAGTAACGCTTTATCCTTTTCATGAAAGGAGGAGATTATCGCTGTGGTATCTATTTTCTACGTTCAGTCAGAAGCCTGACATCATTCCACCTCTGCTACCGCTCGATTCAAAGACAAAAATCACATTCAACTGTTCAACTTTGTGCTCTCATAGCGATGTTTTGTTGCGATCAAAGCTTTAGCGCCAGAAGGGACTCGAACCCGCACCTCCTGCTGACGGGGCGGGTATCTGCGCCATTACATCACCGTCGCTGTTTGGTCGAACACATCCGTATATCGGAATGAGCAGATATATGTACGGGTGATTGCTCCTTGAGTTCGATCAAACAGCACCGGTGGTGTAATGGCGTAGAGCATTCCCGCCCGGTCAGCTGGAGGTGCCGGCTGGACCCCCGCCTGGCGCTAGAGTTTTGTTCGCACTATAGTTGTACTCGAACGAATATAATCGGATAATTATTCGAGTAGTCGAATACTCGATATTTCTAGATTTTCGATTATTCGTTCGAATTTGAAATCAATTGTTTTAAAAAGTTAAATTATTCGTTCGAATTCGACAATCGAAAGGGAGCCAGCCATATTCGAATATTACTCGAAAATCGAATATTTCAATCATACTCGAAATGGTTTTATTCGAGTATCGAAGACATTTTCAATCTTCAAGCAAAATAACTGATTCGAATAAATTGCTGTACTATTCAAATATGCGAATAAACGAAAGATGAGGAGCTTATTCAATTTTCAGTCTTTTGAAAAAAAATTGATGAGCGAATAAATTCGATCGTTCATATGCTCGAAAATTTTCGACATTGAATTTATTCACTCATTCATTCTTTCGGTAATATTTCTCAAAAGCCCAACTATGCTGGTCACCCCTAGTTGGAGATAGGCTAACCTTCGTGAATGGGCTACCCACAACAATATAAAGCGCACAACCTGGACGCCTAATCATCGCTTCCCATAATACTGTTGCTTGACAAATGGACGGGTTTTTGTTCGTTCATGCGAAACTTGCAGATTACTGGCAACTTTCCATGTGAAAAGGAAAGGGAACCAAACTGGCGCTCCAGATCTTTCGCGGTTCCAGAACTTCCAGAAATTGACGCATTTTCACATTCTCGCCACTTTCCTTCTCTTTCTTGTCACGTATTCCCGTCTTTCTCAAATCTGCATTCTTCAAGCACCTCACCTGCTTCGTCATTTTTTAAATTCTGTCACGTATACAACAGAAATAAAAAACTTTACCGTCCCGTATCGGCTTCAACCATTAGGATAAACTTCAGATAGTTAGAATATGACAGTGTGAGGATATAGGTTCAACTAATAGGATTAGGATACAGTGAGACAACGACCAAACTAGAGGTAAGGAAATCAACGTGTGATTATTACGGAAGAAATCTTCTGATATATTGAAGCAATTGGAGCAAACTGTCTGCTGAACGATGACAACAGTAACAGCGATTCTGGTGAAAGAGCCATGTTCGTTCTCGGAAATTCAGCGCACTTCATGCGGAAGGCTTAGAAGAGCGACCTCTGGAATGCGGACATTCAACATGAAATCCAGTAACGTGTAAGGCAGCTGTGGAGCTCACCACAGTAGCTTCATTCGTTTGCAAGAGCCATCAAGTGTATTCGGGCTGGATCCTGGTGTAGGCTTGCGCTGAAAGGAAGTCGGCTCAGGTCACTACGGTATAATATAAAAATACAGTCCCCTCCCATTATAACGCCTCCGGATAAGACGCATCTCTCGATATAACGTAGATTTTCTTCGGCCCCGGCCAGCTTACCTTTACAAAATAAAGGATGAAGGACGGCGTTATTCAATCCCCTTTGGGATGCGCCACGCATTCTACTTCTACGGGATGTCGTGGAGGCGAGTTGAATGCGTATTTGGCCATACAATGACTTGCGGTGGCCAGCCGATGAACAAGTCAGCGCTTTATCATTCCCGGACAAATCTGGTACCAATTCACCGAACCCGGAGGGATGGAAGGCTTGGTTGGCCTGGGAACGTCCGAACCAGGAATCTGGTATCGAGTGCAGGCGACAGCCGGCGCCTCCTCCGACTGCGTTCCACGCGCCCTTCAGCTTACCTTTACGCCAGTACAAACCAACTACGGTTAACACGTGTCCGATATAGCGCTACTCCCGTTACAGCGCGGTTTTAACGGGAACTCTGCGCTCAAAATGGCTCCCGTTATAACGCGGGTCCGTGCCCAGTTCCGGTCTCGAACGGAAATTGAAGAGTAGCAAAGTACTGACCGCGCCTGTGGCCAGACATACCGTTCTACTTACTCTTTCTTAATCTACCTGCACATGTGCGACAACGCATTAGATGCATATCAATGTTTTTCGCACATGCGCGATTCATGAAAGTGCCCATGGTCAGCAATGTATCGAGCACAGTGAAAGACTCCCTGTAGCCGTTAAAAGTTTCTGTATACTGGGAGATTTCCTCTAGCGGGAACGACAGATGTGGAGGAGAACTCAGTCTATTCAAAACATTTCCTACACATTTGTTTTAAGCCTAGACCGGCTGCTATAGATGATACGTACTGTCACAGGGTGTTTTCTTGCGGTCAGGAGACGGATTCATGAACGACTTACCTGCGGGTAAGTGCAAGATTTATGTACCCCCACCACCCCCCCCCCCCCCCACTCTTTCGCGCGATTCATCAACGCGCGGCCGGAAAAACCCGAGGTAAGTGTCGAGGCAAATGTTACCTCGTCAGCGCGTAGGGAAACATTTACCTTCAAGGCGAGGGTTTTGCTTTGAGCTGGCCCGTTGCCAGCTCAAAGCTGGTAGCGGGCCAGCGGAGGGATGCATTGGGTCAGAAATTGGCAGTGAAGCAAAACCCTTGCTTTGGCCGTCATGAATCAGAAACAGGGGTAAGTCCAGGGAAAGTGGCGGGTAAGTGGCCGTCGAGGTAAATGGGGGTAGGATTTACCTCCGGCAGCGTTCATGAATCCGGCTACAGAACTCTTGCACCGTGCGGGCTTCTGCCTGTACCCTCTGCTTTGGACAGGATAACAGCAACAATGCTGTTTGATCACAAGTGGCATCCCCATATCTTGGGAGAGTGCTGATAAGGCACTTGCAATGAGGATATTGCGGATGTGGCGCGCGATTTAACAGCACTGACAGTGTAGTGGGCTAGCAGCATGCCCGAAAGGCAGGGAGTGTGGGTTTGAGTCGCGCTTGGCGCGGGAGTTTAGATGGCAACAAAGGACCTTGCAGTATTGGGTTGCAGAGTTGTGCTGCTGATCACGTCTGACTACCTCTGCTACTCGGTGATTCCTCACACACATTTGACATGCCTGTGCATATAACAGAGAGGACCGCTAAGGGCATCATTAATAACATACGGGCTTCATTAACAATCTAAAGTTGCTGTCTGCCTTCACACTCTCTTTATGATCACATCTTTTATTGATATGGCTATATTTAGCCATTATATGCGATTTTAGATAAATCTGGGCGTAAAAGAGTGCAAAAAATGGTCAGCTATGGTTAGGACGCGACTTCCGTTACAACGCGAATTTTCTCCGGTTCCTTCAAACGCGTTGTAACGAGAGGGGACTGTATAGAAAGTTAAAGAAGTAAAGAAAGCTGTGAAGTGTTAATTTTTATTGTGATAATAAATAAAACAATGTGGTATAATATAAGAGATCTAAAAGGTTCGTTTCGCCACCATCTTCGGACGAACCTTTGTTTTATGCTCCTCCCGTGGCTCTTCATGTCAGATATGCGGTCTTGCGTGACTCGAATAATAAGAAAAAGGGAACGGCGAGACATCATCAAGCAGTCACGAGGTCTTTTGAGCAATATCAGTTGGGGAAGGGGGAAACTGAATAGAAACACCCTTTTTGGTACAAAATGACGTCACGCATGCGTAATTAGCGTCGCATTATGAGCAATGTGTGCAGCCGTCTGCATCTGCATAGACGTCATCTCACGCCACGAAGAGAGATCTTCTCTGTCTTGTCGTTTCGCAGTCTTCTTAAAACATACGGCACTATTGTACTTTCGGGACTCCAGAGGTCGAGGAGAGGTCGGCAAATTTTTTTCGCCCAAACATCGCCTAGGCCTAGGGGAGTTATTTGGGGTGCTGATCACGAATCTGACATCCGTTTCTCGTTTTACGCTGGAGTACGGTAAGTGACGATAGGCACAGGTGAGTAAGGTTGTCGAGGTCATAAGCACCGATTTTGCCTAAACTTTAGGGGGTTATTTAGGGTGCTGATCACGAATCTGACATTCGTTTTTCGTTTTACGCTGGAGTTTCGGCTAAATCGGTGACCAATACATTAGTCACCCGTACCTACCGCAACCTACCGTGCTCCAGCGTAAAACGAAAACGGATGTCAGATTCGTGATCAGCACCCCAAATAACCCCCCTTGGCGAAGTTTGGGCGAAAAGTTTTTTTCGACCTCTCCTTGACCTCTGGAGTACGATAGCGATAAACACACTTCATCCATTCGTACTTATAGGGCAGAGGGCGTGTGTGCGAAAAATAATTTGATTGGATTCTGTGCTTTTCTTCGTGTTAGTGGAAAAGAGCACAGATTGATCAGGGAAAGGATGTGGTGAATTTAGACGCAGGTGCGGCAGGTGGATCACATCTTGGAGTTCTTTGCATGTACACAGGCCGTCTGCCCTATAAATACCGTCAGATCTATCCGGTTGTGAGGAGCGGCACCCCATCCTGACTCTTTGACAACGACTGCAAAACTATTTGAAAGCAAACTAGTTTACAAAAAGGATGCCGTCAACTGGTCTATGAGAGGGTTTTTGTCTTCAATTCCCAGTCGAGAGAGGCTACACTGTTTGCATTTATTTCGCTTTTCTAGTGATACCCACCTCCGACTAGGATAAATCCGTGCCGTCTTCCACAGTTCGCCTGTTCTTATAAGGAGAGCCTCCAAAGTGGCGGTGAGTTTTGCGATGCAATTTTAACAGGATATAGGGTCCCGTGTGGGAAGTCCAAAACCGTCTCGGACACTGGGTCACCACGGGCCGCACAACCAGTTGCTTTTGGGGTGAAAACCTGTTCCTACGTATGTACATATATATACATATTTATTTATATGTATATACGTTGTATATACCTACTTATATACGTATGCACATATATATGTAGGTACGAGCTGGATATACGTGGATATATGGCTCCACAAGAATCGGGGGTGCGAAGGCGACTATCCTGCAACACTATAGCAACAGGAGCCGACCCTTAAACCCACCCACAGGAGTGTCAACGGAGTGCAGGTAATCGCACCGGGCCCCCTCACCTGGCCAATCGGTGCAGCCCGCCACTCCCACTGCAACCGGTTTCCACCCCAATAGCAAGTGGTTGTTCGGCCTGGGTTCAGCGAGTGCCAGAGGTAGTTAATGTATTTCGGAATGCTCTTCTGCGTTCAAAAAACGCGTGTGGAAGCGTGGGAGCGAAGTTTATCACGCCATGATGCTACCCAATCGAATGTGGTCGGAGGGCGCAGTGGATAGCGATGTGGCCTCGCGGCCGCACCAAGGGGGTTTCACGGTTCGACCCCCGGTGTCGCCGTGGTTTTTGCACACATCGGGTCGTTATTATTGTGCATGCGTGACCACAAGGGTCAACTTATACACGATTAATGCTTTTAATAAGTGATAAGTATTTACCGGTATCAAACCAAATTCGTGACCTATCCTCTGAAGTGTATGTGTTTGTGTGCATTTAGTTTGTTGTTGATATGATACAGTGCAAATGCGATCCATTGAGAGGTAACTCAAATGAAAGCATAAAAGGGCTACAGTTACTTACTAAAAGTATTAATCGTGTTTGTGCGAAAACTACGGTGAAACCGGGGGTCCGACCGTAAAATCCATTCGGTGCGGCCGAGAGGACACATCGCTGGCCACTGCGCCAGCCAACCACATTCGGTTGTTTGGCAGCAGGGCCCTATGAACTTCGTTCTCACGCTTACACACGCCTTTTTTCAACCACAGAAGAGCATTCCGAAAAAAAAATTAACTACGGTTTTGGATTCCCCACGCGGGACCCTGCATCCTATAAAAAGTTGCATCGCAAAAGCTCACCGCTACTTCGGAGGCTCTCCTTGTTAGTTGTTCCCCTATTTATTGCCTTTTAGTGAAGAGTCACAGAAGCTCGACAAGACGTTCCTACTAGGATGCCATGCTTTCAAACTGTTATCAAAAGACCAGTCGTTGCGAGAGCATCACGACATTTAGGGTCTGTTCATACTTCGCGACGAGAGGGAGTCGTAGCCCGTGCCAAACATAAAATCGATTAAGACCGAGCGATCGCTGCCGAAATCTGTTCATATTCGAGCCCTGTCGACGTCGCTCCCGTAGCTTTCGTCGCTTCTATCGCCTGTTCATACTTCGCGCCGGCGACGGAAGCGACGGGTGCGACGGCGGCGACGGCTGGAGTGTGGAGTGCGTAATTACGCCACGGCGCATTAGTGTTCGAAGGAAACGATTCCTATTCTGCCATTCTTCAGATCAAGGTAAGGCATGGTATTATACTTCTTTTGAGTACCAGATTGGTGATGTAGGTAATATAACTGTTTGCTAGTATCTGTGTTGACTGATTAACTGACTGACAAGAAATAGCCGTCGTGGTGCAACTGCGTACACGACTCTACGTCCTTCGCCCCAGTCGCTCCTGTCGCTCTCGTCGCCTGTTCATATCTTCCGGAGGGCGGTACTTTTACCCACTTTTGGCCGCGCCGGCCGCCGCGCGCGCACGCCGCGTGCGCGACGCCGCCAGTCATTCGCTGGCGGAGTGCACGAGATTTAAGGCCCCCACAGAGTTCTCCGGCAGCGCCGCGGCCCTGTGCTTAACCATAGGACAGAGACGCAGAGCTCGCCGGCGGCGGCGTCCCTGCCCTATCCTTAACCATTGCGGCGAGCGGCGTTGATGCAGAACTCTGTGGGGGCCTTTAGGCGCCTTTTATGCTCTCGCCGTGAAGCGACGCGTCAATTCGGGACGCGGCGCGGCCAGTCGCACCGCCCTCCGAATTTGACGCGCCGCTTCGCGATTACAGTCAGAATTGGGGAGCGTCAGCGACGCGCGGCTATGAACTTTTGCTAACTACGGTCCGTTCGCCAAGGAGAGGATGCATGAGTCATTGGAGAATCAAAACGGAAAGGATTCGTCCGGCTAATCAGCGGAATGCATCTAGCTAATGTTAGTGGTGGGACTCCTGTGAATCCTCTCTTAAGGCTGGGGTCGAAGTCGCCCGCTCAACCTACGAATGAAACTGGTGAGTGTGATATTGAGTCGAATCTCGTGCAATGTATGCATGCATGCAATGCAAATGACACTAAACGGCTTCTTATTTTGCAACATGTGCGGGTCCAAAACTAAATTTGCTCATCGTCGAGAATCACTCAGAATTCTCTCTCATATGCCATTCCGGGGTCAGTGGGTGCTAAACAAATCTTTAGCGTAGAACATGAAATTTCGGGAATGTCTTCAGATCTCCATTCGCTTCTTCGGCTACGCTAGTTAGGGGTGACTAAGGCTACTGAATTTTCCCAAGCTCCAGCGTAATACAAAAACGGATGTCGGATTCGTGATCAGCACCCTAAATACCCCCCCCCCCCCTTGGGTGATGTTGGGTCGAAAAAGTTTTTTCGACCTCTCCTCGAACTCTGCAGTCCTGAAAGAACAATAGTGCCATGATTTTGCTCTTTTTGTTCTGTTGGTTGAGAAACCAAAACAAAACAGGCATAGCAAAATGATTCATTCCGGTGTGAAATCTCCCACTTCACACCGAGTCTGTCGAAGCTGATCGCGGCGCGGCGCGATCAGCCGCGGCAGACTCGGTGTACAGGCGATTACTAGGTTTGGATGATTAGGGAGTTTGGGCGAAATCGGTGACCATGACCTTAGCCCGTACCTTCTGTAACCTAGGAAGGGAGTGGAGATCTGTAGACATTCACGAAGCTCCATATACCACGCTAAACGCTAAATATATGCTTAGTGAAAAACACGCTAAATATGTGCTTAGTGCACAGTGACCCCAAAATGGCCATATGAGAAGGAATTTTGAGTGATTCTCGACGATGAGTACCTTCCAGCAGTTTTACTTTTGTACCCGCAAATGTCCCAAAATAAGGAGTGGTTTAGTGCCGTTTGCATTGCAGGGGATTCGACTCAATACCACACTCACCAGTTTCAACCGTAGGTTGAGCGGACGACTTCGACTCCGGGCTTAAGAGAGGATGCGTCGCTCCCCATAGGAATCCCACGTCAAACATTGACAGGATGCATTGCGCTGATTAACCAGAAGAATCCTTTCTGCTTTGGTCCCTCAATAACTCATGGACCGTTTCCGGAGCACGGGCCGTAGTGCGCAGAAGCTCGTGGCCGCGCGTCGCTGACGCTCCCCTTTCTAATTGCAATCGCGCAGCGACGCGTCAAATTCGGGGCGTGGCGGGAGTATAAAAGGCGCCTTACTCACACGAGTTCCATTAGTGGGCTTCTTGCTGCGTAGTATTGCATGAGGTTGCGAAAACTGGCTTATGCGAATTTTTGCTGTTACTAACAGCAGACTAACTAACACAACAGCGGGCTATTATTGTAGCTACTGTTGTGATAAGGTCCTTACTAATAGTAGGAAGTTAGTGATAATAGTATATCTGTTAGTATAAGACCATTAGTAGAAACCTTATTTATACCATTTTCACGTCAAATTTAACATTTCTCACGTCGAATTGGGAATTATTCTGAACAAGCGTGATGATTTTGAATTCAAAGTGAACATCTTCCAAATCAGAGCGACTGTCTTTCGGTCAAAATAGAACATTTCTAAGGAAAGCAGAATTGTTAATTGTTTGTTCAAGAAAATTTGGTATAATTTTCCTTGAAATTTTTTAGTTGACATGCCCGAATGAGTGCAATAATTTTTAGACATTTTTATATTTTGAGAAAAAGAACAGATTTAATTTTGTTTTAAAGCGCAATATGGCAGCAATCATTTATAACATTAAAAAGGAATCGCGCAATGCATCCGACTAGCTCGTCGCGTTTTTTATTTGATTGATGGTATGAGTGACGGTTACATGATGCTTCAAGGTGAAGATATGTGTGTTCTTTGCAATGGTTTTTGTTGTGTACTGCAGGTGTGGAATTGCATGCAAACAGAAATTTTGCTATCAATCAACCAAACATCGCGATGTCTTGGACAAGGACGTAATCTCTTCTTATGGCACAAAAATGGCCGCCTTTGTACTCTTTAGACAAGTTTTAAACCATTATTTTCCCTCAAAAATTAGAATTTTATAAAATTTCAAGCAATGTCTTCACTTATTGAGTAGGTAAATTAAATACTAAAGAAATTCTTCTGAAAATTTTCCTTGAACAAAAATTATTCTAGCCTTTTTGTAGAGTATCCAGTTCAAGGTGGAAGGAACTCGTTTTGATTTGGAAGATGTTCAGCTTGATTTCAAAATCGTTCGACCTGTTTGGAAGAATGTCCAATTTGGCGTGATAATTGTATGTACAGATTGCAACATGGTCCAACAGTAAGCAATCAGCAACGGCGTGACGACGACTGGCAACTTGCCAGCCGTCAATGATCGGTATAGGATCCACGCGCACGGAGCTAACAAGCCGTACGCGTTTTCGGCCCGCCACTGCGGGCTTGCCGCGGACGGCGGCGTCGCGCCCGAGGCGCGCGGCCGAAAGTGAATAAAAGTTCCCGCACCCATATTTTCTGGGTGCAGCCGTCGCAAAGTACGAACAGAGCGTTATGGATCAGTGCTGAAGCCATGTCAGCTTCATATCCTGTAATCAGCACACCAAAGTGAGATTTGACGATAGATGTGCGCACTCTTGCGGACTAGACAACAGAGCCATCTAGTAGAACAGTATCCTTTCAAAAATGTTCCTTCCAAAATTGCTCCAAACAGTATGAAGCGTCCCCACTTCACAGTTCCCCAGCGCCATTATTGATTAACTCTGGAGTTGGCATGCTGCCAGCACTGATCCGAAGATGTTGTAGTCTCGCAACGACTGGTCTTACAGTACATAGCGGTATCAAATGTGATAGCCTAGCAAGAACGTCTTGTCAGGCGCTCACCCTTCTTCCCTTACTATGCATACAAAACAGTGCAGGGGCAAACATGCGCAATTCTGTTTCAGAGGATTTGTGAAGAAATACCTTTTTTGAAGGATTCTGGACCAAGTTGGGAGGTTGCTGACCGACAGGACGAGGGTCATGCCTGAAAGCACTGATTCTGATAGCATGTCCTGCTGTATTTAGCTCGAAACAGATTGTTAAGCGACTCACGAGAATGGACGCAGCTCAAATAGCTGATATATATCTTCCACCCTGCCATTTGGGTTGCCAGGAGAGATCATCACGAACTCCCCTTCTATTGGGATCAGTATTCCTGGGCCTATTTTCATCGGACGATTAGTCGTCGATTGCCCTCCGTGCGTAAGTCGCTCCTGCTGCAGGTTTGTGGTTTCTATCACATCGAAGAAGCTGTTATCAGTAGCACCGTCTGAAAGGTGAAGAACGTTAAGAACGAAACTGGTGCAAACACTAAGGAATAAGCAGATCGCGCCTTCTGGCAGTGTGCCGATGGTGCCCCCAGTCGACGACAATGACCTCAATATCGAGCGATCTACTGTCGGACCCTAGAAATGTTTGCAGAGAAACGGGCCTCAAACTCGATAGCTGGGTCAGGTACTAACCGTGGTTGACAGTACAGGTTGGTCCTTCTCTGCTACATTCATCTCCCCGTCTCCGCTCATTAGCACTGGATCTGCTGAAATTTTGCAGAGAACGGTAGCAGCTGTTTATCGTTAGAACAAATGCAAACATAACAATGACTGGAGGCCACCACTTTCAAATCGGGAAGACATTATAGTTGTGCTCGAATTACTTATTCGAATAGGTATTCGAATGATTTTCATTCGAATTTGAGTATTTGAATTCGAATATTCAAAAAATCGCGTGTTTAGAATATAATCGAAATTCGAATGCTCGAAAATTGCGGGTATTCGAAACCATTCGAGTATTCGAAAATTTTACGAGAACACAACTATAGTAGACATCAACATAAGTGAAGCAGGAGGCAACGCATTTCTATTCTTTCGGCTACCCTTATCAAGCTTCGAAAACCGAACACAGCTCTAACAGCACGAGAACAGCGCGAGAAATGAGACAACTACACTTCAGACCAGCTGGAACTTTGCAGAACAGTTTTGGTGTTATAGCCATTGCCCTGAGCTGAGGAATCGAACAACGAACGAGCGACTCCAAAAAACTTTCCCGGAAACTCATCTAGTCTATCAAAAGTCGGCGAAATATCAGCGCTTGTGACTCGTCGTGAGGGCCCGTTTATAATTCGACGCTGAGCGACGCGACGCCACATATTGTGGCCACATTGATCGAGCGACGCGAACAGCGGGCGACGCGGTCACGGCCTCAGATTCCAGCCGTCTTTGCTGAGGAATGGAGCAATGAGCAATTGACTTAATAAGCTTCTCCAAAGGCCTTATTAACTTCATAGATGAGAAGACGAAACCCGGCGAATAATCAGAGCTGTTGACTTTCCCCTAGAAGTGCATATATACGGACAAAGTGCGGAAGTGTCGTTGCAGGACCATACTTGGCGAGAATCGCAAGAATGCAAACAGTGCATACTCCGTCGATATGGGGGCCTAAGTCTATAACGAGTATTTTGTAAAATGCTTCATTATTCCGATGTGTTTTTGGCACAGTATAGCTGGAATATCCAAGCACATTAGTTCTAGAGGGTTCGTCACCGAGCAATGTTTCTTGTTGAGAGTGCTTGCTGATTCGTTCCGTATTCAGATGAGATGGTTCCAGGAGTTCGTCCCGTCATTACGTAATTTCTGCAAGGAGAAACAGTATTGCGCCACGAGATCTAGTGTTTTTGAGAGACTCTGTAGCTACTTCGCATTTTACCTGAAGTCTTTCAAGGGTGGAACTGCAAACTTGAAAGCTAACCATTATGCAAGGAACACAAAATTTTGGCAAGCAGACCATGCATAAGTGACCTAAGTGACCAGCTCCTTAAATCACTTCCCTATGCTGCTATGCTTACGCGAAGAAATTTTTCCATATTTGGAATCGTTAAAGCACGATATCACTTGTGAGCCAGGTTTCTTTTCTGGCATCCTTTTCGTTGCGATTCTATGTAGATTGCTTTGATTGATTATGGCGGATCTTTTTTAGAAAATGCAAGAATGTTGCACCTCCGCAGAGCCGAACCAGAATGCACTCCGTCCTTACCAGGCCGCTCCTCTGTCCACTGCGCCACCACTTCTATTTCCGGCCCACTTGAGCCCAACCGTCGCCAACAGTCCATCTTCCGTCGTCCGTACATAACTCTGTGCAGAGTTGTGTTGGGGTCGACTTGCTTTTTGTTGTTTCCCAGAGAGAGGCGATTCTCTCCGCGTACATACAACACTTGGGCCGCTCCGACCTGGCGTTGAGATAGTCTCCTGGTTGGGCAGCCATGCACCTGACTAGATCGTCGCGATTTTTGTTTGATTGATCGCGTAGGTGCTGCTTACATGAAAAAGTGATGTGATGTGAGAGTATGTGCGCTTCTTACAGCTATTCTTTTTATATCGGTTATATCTATGTTGCTCCACGCAAACAGAATTTTTGTTATCAATCAAATAAAAATCAGGATAATTCAATGGAGTGCATTATGCGATCTCACATTTCGGGGCACTATATGATTGCTGCATCCCTGCGATTTAAAACGAAACTTAATTTGCTATTTTTCGTTGAAAGGTAAAGATTCAGTAACATTTCAAACAGTGATTCCACTTATGGGGCAGGTGATTTAAAAAATTTCAAAGAATGTCATAGGAAATTTTCTTTGAGCAAAAAATTATTTTAACCGACTTAGGGAGTCTCGGTTTTAATGTGCAGAAAGGTTGTTTTGATTTTGAAAATGTTCAATTTGATCTCAAAAGCGTGCGGCAAGCTTGCTCAGAAGAGTGTCTAATTTGATTAGAAAACTGGGATCTATCCTAGTCGGGAGGGGGCGGTGCCTAGGTGACAGTTGCGTCCAGCATTACACCACAGGACACCGTATACTCAGAGTACGTATGAGTGCCATCTTATCAATTGTCTAGCTAAAGCACAGAGAAAAATTCAAGGGAGAAGTTGGGGACGCAAAACACCCCATGCCCCTCCCACTAGGGTAGATCCGGAAACTGTCTACTTCAACTTTAAAAGTGCCCAAATTGACGTGAAAATTGCATGTATAGTGGGATTTAGTGCATGACTACACAAGATGCGGGAGTAGGGATGAAGATCCCAAGAAACGAACAACGGGAAAGGCGAACGCCTCCTCCTGAGGCAAACACCACATTTCTGCTAGCTAGATGTACTGTTCAAAACATTCATTAAGTTCGATGATGGCACAAATTTCCAAAAAGAATGCACAAGTAAAGAACACATCAGCGAGTCAATGAAATGCGCCGTAGTCTCCAACACTAGCAAGGTGCATCGTTATTCTGTAGGGTAGTCAGGACTACAGTAAGGCTATCAAACGAGATGAAGGGTAGCTCTAAACGTACATGATCTCTACAATGTAACGCTTCTACATGAGCAGCAGGTAACACGCTTAGAAGTCAGAGCTTTACAGGATATGCGGCCTCTCGTACCCTGACATCTACCTAAAGTGATCTGTGACCCGGCACCGGATCCATTAACAATTAAACCTGCGGGTATGCGGATTTAATGGGGTAGAGAAAAGGGCTAGAGATGAATGTTTCATCGCGGGTATCTCTACCCCTTATACCCGCGGGTTTAATCGTTGGCGAATCCGGCTCCAGAAGAGAATGTTTCATGTAACACCTTTAGAACATACATCAAAACAATTGTCTAAATTGCAACTATGTGTAATGTTCGAACGACCAATGCAACTATGCTTGGATACGCTGACAATCCCATGTAGCCTTCGTTCCTTAGCCGTCTTGGTGTGGACCATTGCTGATCCTCGTCCGATTCGTCGTCTCCATCCTGATTCAACCACTCTACGCAGCTTTGAGGCAGCTCGTCAACTCCGAGAACGTCATTCAGAAGTTCCATCAGTGAGCTGAAACAGCTAGTTACGTCAGCGACCGATAGAGAACTACATAACACCTCCAGTATGTTGCCAGCGGCGGAGTGGCGTTCTACCCCCTCCCTTTGAACAGAGGCATGGCAAATGTCTGCGGTCTCCACTATGTCGTAAGGCAGCCCCTGACTCTCGAGCAAGCCCTGGGGGTTGGGGGTGGGTGGGCCAGGGAGACGAGGGAGTAGAAAGCTCGTCCCGTTCACGAACGAGAAGCTGTTCACCGTGGAGTAGGCTTACAACCACGAAAACGGCAGGATCTGACCCGGAGATTCCTCTGATATCGCCGAGCATCGTCAAAATCCGCAGGTGTTCATGGTTTGGGGTGGAACCTACACCAACGGAAAGGCCCCGTGGTTTTTGTGGACGAAGGAGTAAAAATAAATCAAGATGAGTACCGAAGGGACATGTTCGAGGATGTGGTACATTTGTGGTTCCAGCAGTACTTCAGCAATGTGCAGTGGACCTTTCAACAAGACTCAATCCCTGAACACAGGGCGAAAAGCGTGCAAGCATGGTGTTGTCGCTTGTTTTACCCAAAGAGCGTTCGAAAGTTAAGAAAATCTTCAAAAAGTATGCTCTGCCGAACTCCATCTCACAACTTACAAGGGAAGGATGCTAGGTGACCGTGGGATGAGACGTAAATCACGGGGTGCGGCTTCGAACGCTGATTCCAAATATGTGCTCCGTTTCTGCTGTGCGCATCTGTGAACGGAGTTATGGACCATTTTCGTAGCAGGCTCCTTTGCCCTCCAAGTCCACACAGAGCGGGCCACTCACAAGAGAGCGAGCTCAAGTAGGGTTGAAACTGCGCTGCCGGCCGAGCAGTGGTGGCGCAGGTGGCAGAGGAGCGGCTTGGGGAGACGGAGTGGTTTATAGTTCGAGCCCCTTGTGGTGGAGGACTTTTGCACTTCCTAAAAAAAGATCTGCCACGATCAACCAAAGCTCTCTATGTCAAATTGCAACGGAAAAGGTCACCAGAAGAGGCATGTTGTCATACTGAGAACTTCATAGTGGCACGAAAGCACAATTTATCATGAATAGTTGCTAAAAACATGGTGAGAAGACAAACAATACGTTACATAGCAACTGTGAAATAACACTACGAAATGCTCAAAACATAACTGTTGTTGGCAATGACCGCAGCGGATAAAAAATACATTAGTGCAACCGCTGTAAGAGCAGTGCTCTACGTGTCAGTAGGGAAACAATATTGAATTGGTGTATCATACGTCCCGGGGTGACTGTGCAGGTATTCTGCAGCGTGCCGTGAATACGTGAGAAAAGTTCTGAATCTTGGGGCAGAAAACTGAATGTAAATCAGCGATACAATTCGAAGAATTGAGTCGCGGGAGCGAAGTGAGAACTTTATACCATGTGACAATATGTACATGAGAGGTGAAACGTTTGTACATGCTTTTGAATGGCAAGAAGAAATGTACGTCTAATTGTTGTATCTGTGATGTTGTTCTTACCGGAATGTTCATCACTTTCACTCTAGTAGGGTCTACAAAAACTGATGAAATGGTTTCGTGATCCTTGAATGGCTTCCAGCTGTCGACCAAGAGCAACGTTTGGGTTCCGCTGATACTTCTTCTCTTCTGATTCCGCACTGATACCTTCGTCATCCTCTACCTCGATCCTCCCGCATTGCGCATTTCGCAAGATGGATGCGAAACTGCTGGCCATTTTCTTCTCTTGCCTTGTAGGAACGCGTGAAGTATCGGAAGGACCGAACTCCTCCAAAAGGCACGCCAACAGAACAGCTGGTGAGAACATAGTTTGGAAGATAAGTCGGCAGTATTGCCCTAACCGACCCCGTGTGTCGAAAAAGAATGCGCCCAAGAGGGTTATTTAAGGCACTGATCATCCACTTGTAAGTGAGGGTGGTGGGATCATGGTAATCGATTTCGCCCAAACGTCACTATTTGACATAGAGAGCTTTGGTTGATCGTGGCAGATCTTTTTTAGGAAGTGCACACACCTACACCACAATGGACTCGAACCATAGACCACCCCGTCTCACCACGCCGCCTCCCTACCCCCTGCGCCACCACTGCTCTGCCGGCAGCGCAGTTTCAACCCTACTCGAGCTCGCTCTCTTGTGACTGGCCCGCTCTGCGTGGACCTAGAAGACAAAGGAGCCTGCTAGGAAAATGGTCCATAACTCCGTTCACTGATGCGCACATCGGAAGCGAAACATATATTTGGATTCAGCGTTCGAAGCCACATCCAGTGATATACGTCTCACCTCAAATTTCCATGGCTACCTAGTATCCTTCCCTTGTGAGTCCGACGAACTGCAGCGGTCTGTTTTGAAGGCCAGTGTCCGTGCCAAGCGCCACCACAACCTTAGTCTAGAAGGAATCTCTGTGTCGGGAGTGGCAACGACTATCTTCAGGTGACTACGGCCCATCGCCAAAGACTTCACCAAGCGTTTTGAATTCTGTATTCGCGCCAAGGAGGGCCACCTCGAACCCGATCTAATATACTGTTGCCTAGTGTCTATGTTCTTGTTATTTATGTACTAATTTGTGAACTTGTCAGTTGTTTCATAGTTATAATTTAAAAAACTTTCATCACGCCATTTTGGGACACCCTGTACATATCGTAAACCCTATGCACCGGCTAACATATTCGACTGAATTTCATGTCAAAGAGTAAACAGCATAGCCCGATGATGGCGGTGGAGATGTGCAAAGCCAGCTCAGAGGCTGTTAGACTAGAGCGAATAGATGGACAAACAGACACACATAAACTCTTTATGTATAGTAGGGTGGGGCCTGTTCATACTTCGCGACAAGAGCGACAAAAGCGACTGGAGCGACGGATGTAGTGTGGTGTACGTGAATAATTACGCATTTCACACTACATTCGTCGCGGGCAGAGTGTGGAGTACGCAATTATTTGCGGACACCACACTATGTATGTCGCTCTTGTCGTTCTTGTCGCTTTTGTCGTTCTTGTCACTCTTGTCGCGAAGTATGAACAGGCCCGTAGTTGCAACGACACACCGAACTGTAAGCCTAAGCGCTTCAAACTGCACCACTCTTGAAGAAGAAGAAGAATCTATAAAAAATGCTCATGCAGTGACTCACTTGGAGATCTGTTGCGTCAGCTTGCTCATGAATCGTCCAGCCTTCATACCACAAGCTTCGTAGTTCTTGCCAATAATGCATGTGTCATAAGCAAAGATACTCCTGAAATGCTTCGAGTTAAAAAGCAGCAAGAAATTAGGAACTATTCATAGTTTAAGAACAATTAAACAAAAAGCCTTTTATCAATGTATCCTTTCACCAGTGCCAGAATTGACTTTTAAATCATTGGGTTTTCTTTGCTTCCGAGTCAGAAGTGAAGTGACTTTCTTCTTTAACCAACGCTGTACAAGATGGTCTATAACTAAGATGGTAAAAGGGTAAAGGACGGCGTTAATACTTGTTGGGATGCGCCACGCATTCTACTTATACGTGATGTCGTAGAGTCGACTTGAACACGTATTTGGCTGTCTCTTCCCCTAAAAGCATAGTTCTAGAGGCTTTCAAGACGGATGAACCAAGTAAGTAAGTTTTCCTAATCAGTTGTGGAAAGTATAATTACCTGCAAAGTCCGTCCATTTTCAAATGAGCATGGTCAAGTCCTGATTCGATAATTTCAAGAATTTCCGTTTGTAGATGCTGAGCAATTGGAGCACAATATTCCATCAGCTTGGATCCCTTTGCCGACCAACATGGTAAAATAATATCACGGAAATCTGAATCAAATAGCAGTGTCCCCTTTTATAATCGAACGGGGGGATGCCAATTCTATGAAAAAGGCATGTTTTAAATTTGTGGATAAATCAGAGTTCCATAGAGTGAGGATGAAGCAACGAACCAGTGTCATTTCTAAAGCTGCGGCAAATGATGTTCCACACCTTCTGCCCACTCTGGAGAATATGCTTCGCAGGATCTCTGGAGCACGTAGACAAGCAGTGATGATAAATTGTGTTCAGCCTGGAATCCGTCTTCGCTCTGTTCGTTTATTTCGTAAAAAAAGTTGCGGTGCTGAGAAGTGAGGAAAAGGAGAAAGGTTGGAGATCATCGCTAATGAAATCATGTACGGAAGGCGCCACGCATTCAGTTTCTGCAGAATATCGTGGAGCCAATTCAAGCGTGAAGCGACCTACAGACACTTTCAATGTCGTTGAAGATGTACATAGTAGTGAAGGAAACGAGGAAGGTCCGGCTCCATCTGATCGACTCCATTATTATTCCTGCACCAACGTACCCTTCAGAAGCTTGGGTCTGTAAAACAGGAAGCGCCGCTCAGCGAGCAATCCAGAGAGCGATGCTCGGGCAGACGCAGTCCATAGTGAGAGCAGTCCTTCGGAGTTCCGAACTTCGTTCTCGTTCGAAAATCAGAGATGCTGTCGAGTGGGCCAAGTTGTTGAAAATTAGGTGGGACAGACACACAATGCATTCGTATGTATGTAGTTCCCGTTGTGCAATATCCGTAACCGACTAGATTTTGTGGGTACATCAACTCGTTAATCGAACTTCTTTGGAAAACCCCTGAAGGAATAATATAACATTCTTCGCGTCCGTGAGCGAGGATAATATACTGGCGCACTTTGGCAAGCGACAGGAACGAATGCTGACGTTGCCGGCGTCTGCTTGAGTAATTAATTGCATGATAAACGGGATGACATGTGATACAGGTGATACATTTTCAGTCATTCGATAGGAAATGTGTCATGTCCTTGACGTCCTCGAAAAATCGGCAAAAGCTGAATTGACTGGAAAACCCGCCTATGAAAAAAAAACTTTAAAGGGTTCACTTTTGCGCTCATAACATGTCCCCTTCGAGAAAGAACGTAGTTAATCAATTCCTTCTGGGATGCGCCACGCATTCTACTTCTACGGGACCTCCTAGAGTGCATTCGAACACTTACTTGCCTATGCAACGATTTCTGGACACCAAGTCTCTGTTTCATCCTTCGCAGACAAGCTAGGTAAAAATTCATCGACCCCGGTGGAATTGAAGGCATGGTTGGCCGGGAGCGCAACCAAGAAGGACTAGACGGGGGAGCACGGGAAACCACGGAGTTCACTCCCCGACCACGTCATCGCACTCCATGCTAATGATTAAAAGGGATAAAGGTATAAAAGGTAAAGGACGGCGTTATTCAATCCCTTTTGGAATGCGCCACGCATTCTACTTCTACGGGATATCGTGGAGGCGATTTGAGTGCGTATTTGGTCATGCTATACTTGTGGTGGCCAGCCGATGGTAGAGTCAGTGCTTTATTCTTTCCAGACAAGTCCGGCACCAATTCACCGACTCCGGAGGGATGGAAGGCTTGGTTGGCAAATCCGAACCAGGGACCTGGTAACGGGTGCACACGACAGCCGGCACCTCCTCCAACTGTGCTGGATGCTCCCTCCTAAGAAATACCACCCAAAATTACACTGAAAAACATAATTTTCAGTATTAACCTGGATCCGTCCGACGGAAGAAACACACTTTACCTTCACAATTACCTGTGGATGATACCCGCTCAATTATATCAGACCAATGACCTGGGTAAGCATGCAGCACCAGAGGATTGGCCAATGTACTGACCTGCAAGCGCTGTCCATGTGAACAAAAACCTGAGCAGGATTGCTCTCGTGCGAAATGAGGAAGTGCAGCGGAGTTATGACGTCGAGGTTCCATCCCGATGACATGTTTTCCATGGAGTATTGCATTCCGTTCACCTAAAATCGCTACGTTTACACTGTGGAGACTCTCTCACGATCAGTTCACTAGTCTAATAAGGAATTTGTGCAACGTAGAATCGGATAAAAGCAGAAGGAGAAACTATCCTACGTAGTAGTAGGGAGGGGGGGGGGGGGAAGCAGTCCACTCTGACTCCTTGAAGACAACGGTAGAAAGTGAACTAGTTCACAAAGACAATACCATGAATTGGCCTACGAGTGAACTTCCTTTGTAGTCCTCTAATCGAAAAAGGCACACTGCTTAAATTGCCTCGCTTTTCTAGCGACCCCCCCCCCCCCCTCCCTTCGACTGGGATAGATCCCAGAATGGCTTCTCCAGACCAGTACTTTAGAAATAAAGAAAGCAGAGAAAAAGAAAAAAGGGAAACTGAAGAGACAACAAAAGGTAAATAAAAAAAGAAGAAATTAAAAATAGGGAAACAAAAATAACAATAAACGTTTCTAACAGTGACTTCATATTTATAGAAGGATAGTTTGGCATATTCAACCATTACATTTTATCATTTTTTCATTTATTTTATACCGTTCATCACCACCTTTACACTTATATATGTCTCTATTCACGTTCTAACTGGGTGCTGTCATTGTCTCCTTTTCTTTTGTTTCTTTCCTTCACAGCTTCGTTCATCTCATAGTCTTTCCACTTCTACATCTAATTTTGAATTCTTTAATCACATGGACAGATTTTAAAGATTCATTGAAATATGCTCGTCTTCCTCACTGCAGAGCGGCAGGAGGAGTATAATATACCTTTTTGCTTTATATTTATTCTTATATATATTATTTTAGTACTTCACTGTGTTTTTAGACTTGTTGATTTTTGTACTTTTTTTAGAACAATTGAATCTTCTGAAATTATTTACTGTTCCTTTGCTTGGTTTGTAATTGATTTGCTTATTCTTACCCAAGCGGGTTGCACTATAAATAAATAAATAAATAAATGGCACGGAATAACCTACGTAGTTGTCCTTGCATTTCAGTAGACAAGGATGAGAATGTGCAGCGAGCCATCTGAATAGGTCAAGCAGCAGAAGGCATCCAATCATGCCAGGAAAGCTGCAAAGCTCTCGGCTATTGACGTTGGGGACAGAAGCGGTGGACTAAATCAGTATCGGTGTAACAACGACGTGGTCGTAAGCGCGAAGGGTGGAATACTGTCCCATTGAAGCTCTACGGTACCACTCACAAAAACGTCATGCGTGAAGGTGGAATGGGAGGAAACGGAGGTGAAGATCATCAGGAAGCTACCATTAATGCTTCGTCAACAAGCTCGTGCTCATGACATCGGCCATTCGCTAAGCGTGACGAATTTTAGCAGATTTCAAGTATTAGGTTGTAACGAATTAAATGGCACTGGTTCGCGCCATTTTTTGGCGCGTCTTTACGCGTTTGATCAAGAACAAACCGTAACATGTGGCATATCATTTAGAAGCGCAAACTTCTTTCTACCGGCGAGTATCAAATTTTCTATGTAAAAGTGGGAAAACTTTAGAGTTTTATTGACTTTTTTGCAGATGGACAAAAGGGCAATCCGAGGCATTTACTTGTATGAATTCAAGCTGGGCACTACAGCCAAGGAGGCGGACGAGAAGATCAACGCCGCATTCGCTCAAGGATGTTCCACAATTTGGACGGCGTATCGTTGGTATCAGAAGTTCCGGAGTGGAGATGAGAGCTTGGAAGAACATGAAGGTCGTGGGAGGCATAGTGATGTTGATGAGGACAAGCTGAGAGATGTGGTAGAGGAGGATCCACACAAAGGTACCGGGGAGATAGCGAAGGTTCTTAGCGTCAGTCACAACACAGCTGCCCGGCATCTGAAGGAAATTGGAAAGACCAAAAAGCTGGAAAGATGGGTGCCTCACGAGCTGTCTGAGGAGCAAAGAAACCGACGATATGAGATCTCGTCCGCACTTCTACGGAACGAAACGGACAAATTCCTTGATCGCATCGTAACCTGTGACGAGAAATGGATAATGTACGACAACAGGCGACGATCGGCACAGTGGGTGGACAGCGATGAGAGCCCCAAGGTTTTTGCGAAGCCATGCACCAAAAGAAAGTAATGGTGACAGTATGGTGGTGTTCGCTGGGAATTATTCACCACAGCTTCCTCCTTCCCGGTGAATCCGTCACGGCAGAGAAGTACTTCATTGAAATTGAGGAAATGATGAAAAAGTTGAAGGATATCGGCCGGCCTTGGTAAACCGAAGGAGGGTTCTCCTTCTGCACGACAATGCTCGCCCCCATATAGCACGAATGACGATGCAGAATTTGAATGAGCTGAGGATTGAAACTCTACCACATCCTCCGTTTTCTCCCGACCTCTCCCCAACAGACTACCATTTCTTCAAGCATCTTGGCGACTTCTTGGTAGGGAAAATATTCAGATACCAACAGGATGCCGAAAGTGCCTTCGAAGATTTCGTCAATTCCAGAACTTCTGATTTTTATGCTACTGGGATAAAAAAGCTTGTGTCACGTTGGCAAAGATGTGTAGAATCAGATGGTTTTAATTTCGATTAATAAACTTGCCTACAAGCCGAGATATTAATTGTTTAAATTTACAGTGGTTCAGTGCCATTTATTTCGTTACAACCTAATAGAAAGTATAAAAACCGAAGCAATTCCTGTACCCTCACGGGCAGCAACTCGACAATCACACTCTTTTAGATGAGTACTGCCACATTCATACTTCATGGCATGAACATCGCCGAATGAATCAGCTACACCTCTCTTGGGCTTGTAGTCATTGTGGCAAACGAGCGCGGTTCTCAGTGGAAGGAAAAATCACCTATGAAGACGGCGAAGAACAACTGGCTTTCTGCTCATCTGATTGACCCCATTGTTCATTCTGCTCTAAGCTCTAGTTTAAACTTGCGCCGCTGAGCGGCGCGGCACGATGGTAGGGATAGATATCGACCGGGTGGGGCGAAAATCGATATCTATGGCGATCGTGGTGCCGCGCCGCGTGGCTGCGCAAGTATAAACTAGGGCTAACGTACACCTAGGAAGAACCTTACGAAAGCACTATGAAGGTATTACCATACCATAACAACGAACTGAGAGCACGATGTCCAGATTTAGATAATTCACGCGAGTGAAAACGAGGTCATATGGAGTTCGGAATTTATGAATTTCTAAAGGAGACGTAGAGAAATAGTGTGGATATGCAAAGATATCCACAAGTATCGTCTTGTATCCTTCTTATCATATGCGCGCGCATGAGTATGGGAAGATGAGGTACAATGGTAGGTTGAAATGGGAAAGAAATCGTCACACAAGTGGAACGAGCATTTTGGCACCGCTGTAACGTTGTTCTTTCATAAGCTACACCGTTGTGCTTGAGTGCTCTACTAGAATCTCGAAGGCCCGCACCTACAGTGCAGATTTCGGAAAAATCGTAGAAGAGAGTAGCACTTCAACAAAAACGGGGCATGAATCAATGAAGCAGCTCAATGATATCGGTGTGGAGTCCAATATTTCTCTTATTTATAATTAAGCAAATTTGAGTGGCAACGAGCGGATTCGATCCCTCGATGTCTCCTGTTGAATCCGCCATCCCACCTCCTACGCCACCAGTGCAGCGCCCCTTGCTCTTTAATTGGCTGACACTCTTCTTGAGATACCTGCATTTTAGCATTTCTGAGGCAGAGGTGTTTCTGTCCATATGCAACGTTTATGTCATTCAGACCTGCTGCTGGAAAATTATCTGGTCATGTCAACCAAGCCTTCTAAACCTTCCATTTGTAAGTTGCTGCGTTGATACCGAACTTAACTGGGAAGGACAGATCACTAACTTGGCCATAAGCTTGTCTTTGAAATTCATTATATTTGCGAATTACGTATTCAAATCCACAATATTTATTTACTTATTTATTTATTTAATATATTATATTTGCATTGTCGCGTGCACCCGATACCAGGTTCCTGGTTCGGATTTCCCGCCCAGGCCAACCAAGCCTTCCATCCCTCCGGGGTCGGTGAATTGGTACCAGACTTGTCTGGGAAGGACAGAGCGCTGACTTGTTCATCGGCTGGCCACCGCAAGTCATTGTATGGCCAAATACGCATTCATATCGCCTCCACGACATCCCGTAGAAGTCGAATGCGCTGGCGCATCCCAGAAGGGATTGAGTAACGCCGTCCTTTATCCTTTATCCTTATCCTTATTATATTTGCAGAAGTCAAACAATGAAAATATACACGTGCAATTCAACAAATCAACATGCAGTTCTACATATCAAACGACTATAGAACCAGTAATTGACGTCACTTGTCGACTTGACTCAGGAAAGATCATATCTAGGCATAACATTCTTGACGTTCTTTTCGTAAGTTTTATGTATGCACTACCTACTCTGCATGAAAATGAGTTTCCATATGAACATGTTTCTGGGCGGTTCAGGGCGATTTTTAGTAGACACCTCTAGTGTGCGAATTGGACGGACCAAATAACTGTTTCATAATCACTCCTTTGCTAGTGCACCTAAAGTGGCCACCCTATGCACTATGCAAGCATCAACGACTTTAAATCGAACATATGTAATATCGCGCAAATTGGAATGCATGGCGCATCCCAAGCAGCGAATGATTGATTGCCGCCGTTCTTATCCTTTATGTGAGCGTGAAATGATACGATGTGGAGAAATAACAGCCTGTAAAACAATTGTGGATGAATCAAAAAGCGGGTAGCTATATGAATGTTCAATTTTAGACGGCACTACCTTTCAAGATTACATGGTAAAGAACGCCGTTTCAGTTTTTGCCCTACCAATTAGAATGAGCCGGATGAGGATGGAACGTGGAAATAGGGAGTGGAAGGAGGACCTTCGGAGGGTCGAAGTGTTGAAAGAAAGGCGAATGGACAATTGGCGTCATCGTGCTGAAGTGGTGTGGTGGGCACAATCTCAAAGGGCGGCGGCGCGGCCATGGCGCCTTCCGACTTCTTGACCTCTGAGGCAGCCAAATTGAATCTCACTCCCATGGGAACAATTTGTTAGCTCGGGCGATATGTTTTGAATCAGGATATATGCACGCGGCCCGGTCCGCGGGGCCGTGGTAGTAGTTTCACACATCGCGGCTCGAGCATTCCATGTGAACTACGTTTGAAGCACGACGCAAAACGGCCTTCCTTCTGTTGAGCAGAGCGGTACGTTCTATCTCAATCCCTCCGTTACATAGGTATTCCAGCGGAGGAGCTCAAACCAGGACCCTTATCGTTTCCACCCGATTTTTTGCTTTTTAATGTGAATCTCTACTGTCGGAATGGACACGTTTTCTCAAAGGCAAGACAGCCTTTGGGGATCTATCCTAGTCCGGGGGGCCCACATAACTATAACAAAAAGTATGGAATAAAATGATTTGAGACTTACCGAGCGGCTCCTTGAGAACGAGTTGAAACCTAAAATAAACCAAAAACGAATGAACATACAAACAAAAATAAAAAATCGCCGCGGCTTACAACGGTCTCGGCGGGCAAAGAGCGACGGAATGGAGGCATGCCGCATGCTGACCGCCGGCTGATATGTTATAACCAGGATCTAACATGGTGAGGAGGGCACACAACTTTGCCGGCTTACAACCTCAACAAATATATGTATTTTTTTCGTTTTTTTTTTCTCTGTGACTTTTCTTGTTTAGGTTCCATGTTGTTCTGTAGAGGCCGCTCGGTAAGTCTCAAGTGCATTTGTTACATATAATACTTTTTACTTATGTGCCCCCCGGACTAGGATAGATCCGCCTTTGGTTTAAAAAATCGTCATCGTCACCAAGCGAATTGTTCTTCCAGCTAAACTGAGCTCATTTAGAAGTTAATGGATAGCACTATGAAGTTGTCAGCTGTTGACTAGCTTGTTTAACCAAGGTGCTGTTTTCCGATTCATGTCGTTTTCTCGTTCTTGATCGACGAATATTTTATTTTGTTTCTTTATCTGTCTTGAGGTTGCTTTCTTTGTAGGATGCCTAACTTCCTCAAGGAAGATGTTTTTGCCCTCGGTGTTGTTTGATCTAGACGTTTGTTTCACATAGGTAATCCATGTAATAAATATGCATACCTCGTCAACTTTTTAAGTACAACCAATACGCCTAAGCCTTAATAAAAATGTCTACACGTTTGTAGAAGGCATGAAAATCCTATTGTTCAGGCTGAAATGGCCGCGTGGAGCGCAGTGGGCGCGTGGAGCGCAGTCGGAGGAGGCGCTGGCTGCCGACTGCAGCCGATGCCAGGTTCCTGGTTCGGATTTCCCGTTCAGGCCAACCAAGCCTTCCATCCTTCCGGGGTCGGTGAATTGGTACCAGACTTGTCTGGGAAGGATAGAGCGCTGACTTGTTCATCGGCTGGCCACCGCAAGTCATTGGCCAAATACGCATTCAACTCGCCTCCACGACATCCCGTAGAAGTAGAATGCGTGGCGCATCCCAAAAGGGATTGAATAACGCCGTCCTTTATCCTTTTATTCAGGCTGAAATAATATACGAGTAAATTTCTTAATACAAAGATCGACTGGTTACCGCAAGCCGATGTATAGGTGGAATGTATGGCGCATCCCTAAAGTTTTTTGAGTGGATAGCGCCTACCTTTGTTTTTAATCTTTTGGCTTTGTTAAGTTATTCAGTTTTAGGACTATTTTAGTTGTTCAGAGCCCACGCCGAAGAGACGCTGTCGCTATTGAATGCGCGTTGATGAAGTGATCGTGCATCTCCTTCAGAACATAGCGTTGCTTGTCGTTTGTGTGTTTTGTTGTGCGTGGTGGTGGTTTTGAAGTTTCTTTGACTTCGAAGTTTGAAGCGTTAGAGCCCACCCAGAAATGAGATATATTAGGTTGTAACGAAATAAATGGCACTGAACCACTGTAAATTTAAACAGTTAATATCTCGGCTTGTAGGCAAGTTTATTAATCGAAATAAAAACCTTCTGATTCTACACATCTTTGCCAACGTGACACCGGCTTTTTTATCCCAGTAGCATAAAAATCAGAAGTTCTGGAATTGACGAAATCTTCGAAGGCACTTTTGGCATCCTATTGGTATTTGAACATTTTCCGTACCAAGAAGTCGCCAAGATGCTTGAAGAAATGGTAGTCTGTTGGGGAGAGGTCGGGAGAAAACGGAGGATGTGGTAGAGTTTCAATGCTCAGCTCATTCAATTTCTGCAACGTCATTCGTGCTACATGGGGGCGAGCATTGTCGTGCAGAAGGAGAACTCGCCTTCGGTTTACCAAGGCCGGCCGGATATCCTTCAACTTTTTCATCATTTCTTCAATTTCAATGCAGTACTTCTCTGCCGTGATGGATTCACCGGGAGGGAGGAAGCTGTGGTGAATAATTCCCAGCGAACACCGCCATACTGTCACCATTACTTTCTTTTGGTGCAATTCCGGCTTCGCAAAAACCTTGGGGCTCTCATCGCTGTCCACCCACTGTGCCGATCGTCGCCTGCTGTCGTACATTATCCATTTCTCGTCACAGGTTACGATGCGATCAAGGAATGGGTCCGTTTCGTTCCGTAGAAGCAGTGCGGACGAGATCTCATATCATCGGTTTCTTTGCTCCTCAGACAGCTCGTGAGGCACCCATCTTTCCAGCTTTTTGGTCTTTCCAATTTCCATCAGATGCCGGGCAGCTGTGTTGTGACTGACGCCAAGAACCTTCGCTATCTCCCTGGCACCTTTGTGTGGATCCTCCTCTACCACATCTCTCAGCTTGTCCTCATCAACATCACTATGCCTCCCACGACCTTCATGTTCTTCCAAGCTCTCATCTCCATTCCGGAACTTCTGATACCAACGATACGCCGTCCGAATTGTGGAACATCCTTGACCGAATGCGGCGTTGATCTTCTCGTTCGCCTCCTTAGCTGTAGTGCCCAGCTTGAATTCATACAAGTAAATGCCTCGGATTACCCTTTTGTCCATCTGCAAAAAAGTCAATAAAACTCTAAAGTTTTCCCACTTTTACATAGAAAATTTGGTACTCACCGGTAGATCAAAGTTTGTGCTTCTAAATGATATGCCACATGTTACGGTTTGTTCCTGATCAAACGCGTAAAGACGCGCCAAAAAATGGCGCGAGCCAGTGCCATTTAATTCGTTACAACCTAATAGTTGCAACGTACAATATCAGATCAGCTCCATTCAAAGAAAAGCTTAACGTTTGTCTCTTATAAATTTCCGATCAGTAAAGATGAACTTCGTTGCGAACTAGTATCAAGAGCTTTTCTGAAACTGAATTGGTGCAGTCGGGCGATATGTTATGTGTGTCTAATCTTCTAGACTTTAGCAACGTTCGTTAGCAGAAAAAAAAAACTGGGAAGATTATACGCTTATTGTAGTGGATTTCACAGAAACTACTACTTGTTTAATCTAGTGGGTATGTTTCCTTGTTATGTTTTGCTGAAGGTGAGCACCGATCACTAAGTCACTATAATCATGGAAGGTTCTGCTCGAATAAAGAGAGAACGGTATCGGAAGTTTCTCATGTCATTTCTCAAGCTATTTCTTTTCTCAATAAGCAAGGCTTGAGTAATATTTCTGATTCGGTGTCTTTTATTCCGATTTCCGAGCCTTTTCGTTCCGTCGTTCGGCTTGCACTTTTTTCCTCCCTTCTATATTCCTGATGTTCCTCATATTTATACATCATCATTTTGAATACCACAGCATTCAGCTGGAAAAAGTAGACAAAAAACGTCCCAAAATGGATTAGACGTCAGAATCTCCCAAATCTCAACCAATCAATTGAAATACAAAAATGCACCAGCGCAGAAGAACCGAACCCTCGACCTTCCTCGCGTGGAGCAACCCCACTTTCACTGCGCTCCGAGCCGCTTGCCAGCAGAGGCATCGCGGGCGTACAAGACTCCCAAACTCATGATGCGTCGTATTCCATTGTAACTTCAAGGTCCCCCTACTCCTTGGGTTTAACGACTTTTCAAAAAATAAAGACATTTTTATACTAATTAAGGGGTGGGATTCTCCCCATATGACTCGCTTCCCCCTTTCAGACATATGCTTTAGACTCTTCCCTCTCACGGCACGTGGGAAGGAAGCCAACTACATAGAACGTGCTGGAGCCGCTGAACGCGCCGTAGACCATCACCCTATCCTAGAACGGTTCCAATACCTTATCAGTTTTGCGCAAACGAATTCATATTGATGCTTCTCTCCTCGTCTTTTTTCATTGACTCTCAGCGCATGTTGGAAAACGGCATCTGTCCATGTGCGGTGTCTCATTGTTTTTTCATTGACATTTGTTTGCTTATTTATTTTGGTGCTGTAGCTTTTGATTGCTCTCTTATTAGGGGGGGGGGGGGCAAAAGTAATGAGACAAATTGAAAAAAATTCTTTGTCTCTTTATAACTCAATTACAAATTAACGATGCTGAGGAATGAGTATGCTATTGAAGTCAATGACTTGCTGCCATCGCACAGCCAACTTCCTGATCCCATCCTTCCAGAATTGCTTGGGCCTGGTGTTGATCAACTGCTCGATATGGTTGTCGAGGTCTGCTTGGGTTCTTGTGTCCCTTCTGACCAGGAAGTCCCGTAGGCCCAAGAAGTGGTGGTACTCGCATGGAGAGATGTCCGGCGAATACGGTAGGTGAGGCATGTGAACGTAGCCCAGCTGGCCAAGCTTATCCATGGTTACTTGTCCCCGATGGGGTGCGGCGTTGTCGAAGAGGAGAACCTTCTTGAAGCGCTGTGAATGAATAAGAGCGAGTCGCAGGTCCATCTCTTCTGTTTCGTTCACCATGGCCTTGGAGTCCATCGTCGTGCGTTTGGTAAACAACTTCCACTATACCGGTCCATGGGCGCAGACCCAAAGCTCTGAAGGTGCTTCTCACCGTGAACACCTCGCCGAACGAAGGTCGGTAACGGGTCACCAGACCTCACCCAGACTCGCTGCTTGGCAGGGTTAACGTAGAAGACGTACTTCACATCTTGCGTGAATATTGAGCCCAGGCTGGTCAGGGTTGGGAATTGGGCGAGATTTCGAGCAACCAGCGTAAGTGTGCTTGAGTTTCATTCCGTTTCTGCTGCCGGCACATAATTAAGAGTAAGAGCATTGTCGTGGTAGGAAGAATGACTACAGGGTCAGACGAGTAACGTTGCAGTCAGTCAGTAGACGCATACATCGATATCGATCAATGCCGAATGATTTTATTGTTGTTTCTGCAGATTAAGCACATTGGATTGGGACTCTCATGGTCCGTTTCTCGCTGAATAGAGAACGTGGTCTGCGCTGATTGTCTGGTAAATAAACAATTCTGAAGTAAATTCATCAGAAGATTTTGACATTCTGGCGAAGGTGGAATTTAACTTTCATTTCAAACGGGATGTCCTTATTTCTCTTATAGTCGCCTCTAAATTGTGATCCCGGTATGGATTCCAAGATATGAATGAAAATGGGTTGTCAGACGGCTAAAACTAGCCGGATTAATATCTGGCGCGGGCATCTATTTGTCTTCTGACACGCCACCAGCTATGCATTTATGAATGATATCGTCGATCGCTGATTTGTTTGACATCCTCCGCCAGGATTTTATCATGAATTCCTTCAGATGAAGTGTTTTCTTCTGTGAAAATCACGGCTGCCACGTTGACATGGCGATAAATGTTCGTATGTATGTAATGGATCCTTTTCACCAAAAACATCACTCCAGGAAGACAGGAATATGACGCGTTGGAGAAATTGAAGGAAACGGGGGTGTTTTATCAAAGACATAGTCTGCCTAAACGATCCCATATTTCAGTTATGGGTACGTGTCGCGAAGGTGAACAGCATTGGTAGGTGGGAGCGCGCCAGCCAGTAATAACCAAGCAGAGCACAGACCGAACATACGCCAGTCGATCAGGATAACGACTGTGCATTTTCCCTCTGAATGGCACGCCCATTCAATACGGTCTGATTGGATGGGGCGTTCCCATCTCCCAATGCTGCCCGTCTTCGCGACATATACCCAAATATGTAATTTCGAGGCAAATTTTAATGAAACTCTTGCACACAGTTAACCAAACCAGACTTAACTCATAGGTCTCACGACACACAAATCAACCTCGGTCTGTAAGACATTCACCCTCTTCTAGGGAATCATTTCTTTCACGTTTTTGTCTTTGAATCAATCCGAACCGTCAAGGATAGATTTAGGCGTACAGGAATAGTTAGCACTTCGACAAATGTGTTTTATACAATCGACAGAGAATCGTAAGTAAACCGGAAACATGTTCAGGAAGATATGACGAAATGAAGAGCAGAAAAGAAGACACGAGGCAAGTCACTGGAGAGGAACATTGCCCTTGAAGGAGAGATCATGATGACGTTCACCAGAGATGTGACAGAAATATAATACATTCAGTTCACATGCAAGTGCTCCCTTGTACCAGGTTGGCCCCAGAAAAGAACGATGGATTTTGATCCTCCATTATGTACACTGGGTATGGAGGTGTGTCGCCCAGTCGAGAAGGCATAGGTTGTCGTCTGGGTCCGAAATCCACTCAAGGTTCGGCTCACAGGCCTTCGATTCCTCCATTATCAGCTGTTTGGTTCCAGATTTGTTTGGGAAGGAAAGACACTAAAATGCCAATCATGCGACCATGCAAATCTTCAGCCTAGGCCAAATACGCGCAGGACTTGCCTCCATTGAATTGTAGTAGAGTGCATGGCGCATCCGTCAAAGCCATTGAATGGCGAGATCTTTTAACCCATGTATGTTTAAGCACCTATTTCACTATGCTTCTCGAGTGAATGGATATATGTGTGGAAAGCGTAGAAGTGATCTGACATAATTTTTTATTGAAACTTTTTATTTTTACTTTCTGAAACATATAGTACGGCCTCACAATGATATAAATTACGCGCCCAAAATAGCCTGTTAGAACCTACGTTGGTGCACAACAACGTGCAATAGAATTGAGTCTAAAATGTATAAAGAATAAATGGAAAATGGTTGTTCATCCTCTTTTGGGATGCGCCACGCATGCCACTTCTACTGGATTACGTGGGGCGCATTCAATGCGCGTTTGGTATACACTTGCGACTTGCGGTGGTGAGCCGATGGACAAGTCAGTGCTTCATCCTTTCCTGATGAGTTTGGTACCAATTCACCTACCCCGAAGGCATGGAACGCTTGATTGGCCTGGGCGGAAAATCCGAACCAGGAAGGGTGTACACGACAGTCGGTGCCACCTTCGACTGCGCTATCACGCGAACTCCTATTGAATAACGTGATTCCGCCACTACATATGGGCCAACCTGGTACAGTACTAAAACAGAAGGATAGAACAGACAAAACAAATGAGATCAGGGTTGAAAATAAAGCTGTGTTGCGAGAAGCATCACTTCTTTCGGCTCAGATTCAAAACCACAGAATCGTTCGCCAAATTTCTCACATCCGTCGACGGCTGTCGGAAGTCAATGATATGCGACGATAACCTGAAGAGATTCTACAGAATAGACAGTCCAACGGCTGCAGAGATGAATGAGCGGTACCTGAACGCTCTCAGGGCGTCCTTCGATGCTTCGTTCGTCAGGTCCTTCGCAGACAGGATGAGCGGTGATAGTTCATAGGTAATCGGTCGAGCTGGAAAGAATAAGACAGTGCTGCTACCAAGTATCTTCAGAACGACCTCAAAAGGCAAGAGTCTCTTGTGACGACTGCCTTAATTGCCTTCCCCTCCCCCATCCAGATGTCATTTCATGAGACCAGTAATTGAGTGAGACCTCGATTGTCGCTGCGCGCGAGTATCATTGCAGCAGTAGATTGGATTCGCCATATTCGGATTATGAATGCGTTGGCACTGAATGATGAGGCGAAGGAGAACTTTGCTCCCCACAAAGATGACGATTTCGGAGTTTAGGCGAGATCCAACATACAAAGGTAAATTTTACGCAATGCGTGTTGTGTGGGGAAGAAAGTTGTGACGACGGTTTTTCTTCCTTATTTGTCTTACTGTAGTTTCATATTTCAACGGAATTCTAGAACTGAGGTGGACTACGCTAAGGAAAGCGCAACACGTTGCCCTGTCCTGAGTTGTTCGCTGAAGAAATCCAGGCCTAGAAAGGAGTGCCCCCCCCCCCCTAACCCGCATAGCGCCGAAATTTTTGTTAGAGTTGGATGCTGTTCGTACCATCGATCTCCTCCAGCTGTCCTGGGTGATGAGTCTCTCTGTGCCTCCGTCGATCTACCTTCCTCTGAAATGTTCGACCACACACGTCACAGGCGAAAGGCTGAAACAGGGGAAGCTTTAAAAATACAGTCCATACCATTAGGCCTCGTGCATACTTTCCGTCGCCACGATGGAATCGCGGTGATAAGTTTTGCAGAGCGACGAGAAAGAATTTGAATTTCTCTGTGCTCGTCGCATCGCCTATCGCTCTGCAAGGGAGCGCCACGGCGATCCGTTCAGGACCAACGCTAAACACCGCGCGCGGCGCGTAAAAATATGTCATGCCCGCGATGGGCGCAGGAAGCCATCGCGCATGCCGACCGCCACTGTTGCAGGGCCGCGGCGAAGTTTTCTTTGACTAATCGACCGCGTGCGGCGAAATGGCCATGAACTGAGCGCCGCGATGGCATTGCGGCGATGGAAGTATGCCCTTGGCCTTACATTGTCATTCATATGGTAACTACCAGACGTTCAACAATTTGGTCGGATTTATGCTATTTTCACGTCGAATTTGACACTTTTCAAATCAAATTGGACACGCTTCTAAGCTAGCTGAGACCTTTGGTATCAGAGCAGCTTCCCCAAATCGAAATGAACTTTTCCTACATTAAACTAGGATCGTTATGAAAATGTTAGAATTATTTTTTGTTCAAGGAAAATTCTAATATGATTTCTTTGTTTTAATTTCTATTTCATTCACCCAATATGTGAACATATTGTTTGAAATGTTATAAAAGTTTTATTTTCAAGAAAAATTAATGGTTTAAGGTTTGTTTTAAATAGCATGAGGGTGTATATTTTTTCGTGTCGAAAAAGAGATTGTGCCATGCTCTTTTCCAAGATGTCGCAATTTTTATTCGATTGATAGATAGTATTTCTTTTCTGTTTGCGTGGGATTCACACCTCTAAAAATACAACAAAAGCAAAAAACGCTCATATCACTTTCCACTTTCATATCACTTCCGTAAGCAGCATTTGCACTATCAATCAAATAAAAATCTCAGCGAGCTTCTCGAGTGCATGGCGCAGTTTGGGCTTTTAATGCACTATATAATTTTGCCTTGTTACGCTTCAAAGCAAAATTCAATTTATTATATTTCCTCGAAAATAAAATTTTTACAAAATTATTACACTCATTCAGGCACCTGAACCAAAAAAAAATCAGGAAAGGTATTCGAAATTTTCCTTGATCAAAAAATTGTTTTAGCTATTTTGAATAGTCTGTAGTTTAACCTGTAAGAAGCTCGTTTCAATTCGGACAATGTTAAAGTTTACTTCAAAGTTCTTAGCCAGACTTAGAAGAGTGTCCAATTTGACGTGAAAAGTGTCCAGTTTGATTTGAAAAGTGTTCAGTTCGCCATGAAAATGGTATATGCTATGCTGTGGCGCGGCGTAATCAAGTCTGCTCATATCGATTGGGGAACGGTCAGGAGGTAAACCCGCCCCCTGCTGGGGGGGGGGGGGGCGTGCGATCTTCTTCCCATCCCCCTTGCTCACCCACCCCCAACCCCCCTAGGCTTCACCAAGAGGCTAACGGCTGCCATACGAAACCTTTGACACGCAAAACAAAAGTTTCCGGTCCGCAGAACAGCGGTGCACCTCCTGACGCCACGCCTCCCAGCAGGGGGCGGGTGTACCTCCTGTCGCGCTGCCATATTGGTTCGGCGGCGCAGACGATCGATATTGACAGTTTAACAGGGAAATAGATAAAATGGGTCGCAGACGAATAAATACCGTCCCCGCTTAATATAAATACGGGAATAGGTCCATTCTGAATTTTACCAGTATCAAACTTCAGGCCATTAACGAAAACTGCTGCTTGGAACGCTTGTCATCAAATTATTCACATCGAATGGTTACAGTCCGATCCACGCATTCAATAGTTTTTTTTTCGATTTCGTAATGGACGGATAATGCTTGCTATTATATATGTCCTTATTATTTCGTATGATCCATCAGTTTTGGATCAAACTCAGTTCGCTGAAATAGACGGACTTTCACTGGAACTTCAAAATTTAGGGAAAATCCGGTGAGAGGTTGAAGAGCTGTTGAAGACTTTGAACTTATTTTCCTGTTAGCAATGGCTACATACTTTTCGTAGGCAGCAGAAGATCGCTCTAACATTTTTTATAGCCAATCGGATTAAGTAGGCAGATGCTGAAATAACTGCTGAAATAAGCAGTTATCGCAGAATGTTCTCTACAGCGCTTCTGAGCTGCAACCGGTGTTGCCACGGCTAAGCGTCATGGAATCTTCACGAAGACTGCCCTTGCAATCACTTATCATTATGTACTTTCTGGGGGTAACTTGCAAAGTTTAAGGCAAAAACTGCCCGTAACTCACTCCAAATTGTAACAAAACTTCTGAGTGGAATGTTGCACTGGCTGACTAGCATTCTGCCCGGAAAGCAGTGGGTGTAGTTTAGACTCCCGTCTGACTCAATACTTTCATCGCAGCAATGCATCTTATGACAGCATAAAGCCTCTATGTCAGCAGCTATGTATGGGCTTACATTAAATTGTAAAAACACAACGATTTCTTCGACTAGCAGCAGTTGTGACCCAGTGCGGAGTAGATCATAAAGAAGGATAAAGGACGGCGTTACTCAATCCCTTTTTGGGATGCGCCACGCATTCTACTTCTGCGGAATGTTGTGGAGGCGATTTGAATACGTATTTGGCCTATACAATGACTTGTGGTGGCCAGTGAATGAAGATTGTCAGTGGTTTATCCTTCTCAGACAAGTCTATTACCAATTCACCAACCACGGAGGGATGGAGGGCTTGGTTGGCCTGGGCGGGAAATCCGAACCAGAAACCTGGTATCGGGTACACACGGCAGTCTGCATCTCCTCCGACTGCGCTACTCGCGCCCGGAGTAGATCACAAAAGGGTAAAATGGTAAAGGTAGGCGTTAGTCGAATGTTTTGACGTGGAGATGATTTGAATGCGTATTCGGATATACAATAACTTGTGGTGACCAATTGATTAACAGGTCAGCGCTTTATCCTTCCCAGACAAGTCTGGTGCTAATCCACCGACACTGGAGGGAAGGAAGGCTTGGTTGGCCTGACCGGGGATCCGAACTATGAACCTGGAATCGGTTGCATGCGACAGCCGGCATCCCTTCAGACAGCGCTACAACGCGCCCGTGGCCGAAGTAGATTATCTGCCTTAAACTTGCTTACCTTTTCTTGCCTCAATGATTCCATTCTTATTCAGAGTGCTCGTAGTAATCGTCGGAAACGGAATACAACGGGATTAACCGGGATATTACCAGATGAAATAATACTCAACAGCAATTGCTATGCTGCTTCACCCAATTTCACACCAGGCAATTGCTTGAAACAGTTCTCGTTCAAACAGAAGAATTTCATAGATATCGGTATCTGATAGTTCGACCAGGTCTCCCTGGTGCAGCTACAATTCTGATTTGGTCAAAATACAGAGCAGAGTTAAAAGAACAAGATCGAATGTATTCAAATTATAAGTTCTGGCTATTTTTTCCGTACGACAGTGGTGTGGTGGTTTTAAAGAACATTTGAAAATTGTGGAAGAAATTTGATACCGAGAAATTCTATGGTGAACCATTAACATTGACACGCACTGTAGAACAACAATCCGCCAGAGCTGTGTTCGTTGAGCCGTGCTTGCGAACACATAATGATATGCACGTAGAACGTAGTCGTTAGCCGGACGCAGTTCACGGAGACCATAAAATCCGCGATAAAATATGATGCATGCGAAGACGACCCAACCTTGAATCCCGTATGCTTCCTTGTATGCGTGATGAGGTTCGACGACTGACTGAAAGCCTTCCCACACACGGTGCACTTGTGCGGTTTTTCGCCTAAACTGCCGTCATTAATATGGCCTGCAATCCTACTGAAATAGCACTGAAAATGGGAGAATCGCAACTGTTTTAGCACCGAGACAACGGGAGGTGAAGGCTGCGATCTGGAGGCAGCTTCGTAGGTGTTTCAAAGGAAGTAAGCGCTGTTCGAAAGGCCAGTGCAAGCAATGCTGACAGGGAAGTGAAATTTGGAACTCATTTGCAAGAGTCAACCGCAAAGGAAAAGGACGATGTTAGTAAATCCCTTTGGAGGTGCGCTACGCATTCTATTAGGGGGGGGGGGGCAAAAGTAATGAGACAAATTGAAAAAAATTCTTTATCTCTTTATAACTCAATTACAGATCAACGATGCTGAGGAATATGTATGCCATTAAAGTCAACGGTTTGCTGCCATCGCTCAGCCAACTTCCTGATCCCATCCTTCCAGATGTGCTTGGTCCTGGTGTTGATCAATTGCTCGATATGGTTGTCAAGGACTGCTTCGGTTCTTGTGTCCCTTCCGACCAGGAAGTCCCGTAGGCCCAAGAAGTGGTGGTAGTCGCATGAAGAGATGTCCGGCGAATACGGTGGGTGAAGCATGTGAACGTAGCCCAGCTGGGCAAGCTTATCCGTGGTCACTTGTTTCCGATGGGGTGCGGCGTTGTCGAAGAGGAGGAACTTCTTGACGCGCTACGACTGAATAAGTTCGAGTTGCAGGTCCATCTCTTCTATTTCGTTTACCATGGCCTTGGAGTCCATCGTCGTGCTTTTGGTAAACAGCTTCCTGTATACCGGTCCATGGGCGCAGACCCAAAGCTCTGAAGGTGCTTCTCACCGTGAACACCTCGCCGAACGAAGGTCGGTAACGGGTCACCAGACCTCACCCAGACTCGCTGCTTGGCAGGGTTAAGGAGAAGACGTACTTCTCATCCTGCGTTAAGAATGAGTCTAGGCTGCTCGTGGTTGGGAATCGGGAGAGATTTGCGCGACACAGGTAGACTCGTCAGGCTGGGGTTTCGGCATGAGACAGACTGAGGTTTTGGCATGAATCTGGAAAGGGCGGAAGCAGTCACTTCTCAGGTGGCCTTCAGTAAGTAGCATACAAGTATACGAATACGATAAGAACGAAGCCAGGCACCAGACACGAGATATATGGACATGGCATGGAGAGTTTCATTACTTTTGCCCCCCCCCCCAATACTTCTACGAGAAGTCATGGGGGCAGGCGCGTTAGACCCATACGATTACTTGCGGTGACCAGCTGATGGACAAGTCAGTGTTCTGTCCTTCCCAGACAAGTGTGGAACGAATTCCCCGATCATCGATCCTTCCCGCTTCATTGGGTTCGGATACTGAATTGACAAGCAACAGGTGGTTTTGGCGGTTCAGAGCTGCTACGACAGTGAAAATTTTAGAGATGTTGCTCACCAATGCTCTGCTGATGTGCACTGTGACGATGGAACTATCATAGGATGAGGAGGTGCCATTTTGTACCTGTTCAATGTTACAGCTGGATATTTAGCATTAGGTATCTAGGCGAAAATACCAAGAGCGCGAAAGCAAGACAGTACATGTTTGACGCGTAGGTCAAGAAACAATGAGCAATATTGCGTCAAACATGTGAAAACGCAATATTGGATCACACTGTACTTCTACGGATGCCGTTGGACGCAATTTGTATGTGAGTTTGGCCATGCAATGACTTGCGGTGGCCAGCCGAAGTGAACAAGTCTTCCCTTTACCCTGCCCAGATAAGGCAGCTACCAATTCACCCGACCCCGGAGGGATGGAAGGCTTGGTTGACCTGGGCGGGAAATCCGAACCGAGAACCTGGTATCGGGTGCACGCGACAGCCGGTACCTCCTGCAACTGCGCAACACGAGCCCAAATAAACATTATGCACATACACCGTTTTCTTGTCGGATGGAAGTCTTTTCAAACCAACGTACGTTTTCATAGCAAGCTCGATGCCTTGGAAATAAAAATGAACAGCTTGCTTCGCGTGCGTCTTCCAGAATAATGCAAACTTTCTCTAACATAAGAAGGTCAAAATATGATTTTATCTCAGGGAAATTTCACTATTGTTCTACTTTGTTGTTAGAATTTACATTATTAGAAAATACGTGATTCAGATTTTTCAAAAAGGTGTATTCTGTATCTAAAATCCTAACCTCTTGATTTGCTAGAACATTAATGGATAAAAGCTTATTTTAAAAGGCAAGAAAGCCACAGTTTTGTCTTCATTCGATTAGTGGTGTAAATGTTGCTCACGTGAAACTGCAAATTGAAGAGACCTACTCTCGATTGTTGTTTGATTCTGCTACGCCGTGGAAACTACAAAAAACGGAACTTGTGCTATCAATCTGTAGAAAATCGCAACGAGTTAGAAAAGCGCGAGGCGCGATCTAACTTGATAAAGCTAATATTTACGCACAATCTGCTCCTTAAAATAGGCTCAAATTTATATAAAATTTTGTTTACTATAACCACTTTACTAAGGCAGATGCTTTGAGCATTTCCAAAGAAGGTCATGTAAAACTTTCCACGATGAACATTTTTCTAACTTTTTTAAAAATGCATAGTTAAATTTAGAAGTCGTTCTCTTCAAATTGAAGGATGTTTAGTTCAGTTACTGACTAGTCCAGTTTTCTAAGAAATCTGTTCAATTTGGAATCAAAAAATACTATTTACACCATCAACTCAGTCTTGTCAAATCATATTTCTACGCACAGCACAACCCTCACATATGACACTCTCAAAAAAATTGACAACCTCACTTGGAAATGGAATTTATTTCGTCTAAAATCAACCAACTAAACCTCGCTAAATAATGCTGCAGAGCAGGCACGATCTTCACATATGACACGTTATGGCACTTGGCTTCAAAAAAAACGATTTTTCAATAATCATGAGATTTTTCCTGTCTTAAGAGATAAGAAGAAAATGCTATTTTAAGCGTTGCATGCATTTTCTTGAGATATCCTGTATACCTGAGGATGGGATACCTGGGCACGTGGAGCGCAGTCGGAGGAGGCGCCGGCTGTCGCCTGCACCCGATACTAGGTTTCTGGTTCGGATTTCTCGCCCAGGCCAACCAAACCTTCCATCCCTCCGGGGTCGGTGGTTTGGTACGAGACTTGTCTGGGAGGGATAAAGCGCTGACTTGTTCATCGGCTGGCCACCGCAAGTAATTATATGGCCAAATACGCATTCAACTCGCCTCTACGACATCCCGCAAAAGTAGAATGCGTGGCGCGTCCCAAAGGGGATCGAATAACGCCGTCCTTTATCCTTTATTTATCCTTATCCTGTATACCTATTCGGAACTTGCTCGCTACGAAAAAGCACATCATAAGACAACGATTGCAAATTGCCGTAGAAGATTCTATAGCTATGTCTCAGTGTTGCAAAAGCTCTCAACTTTACAACAAATGCGCTTTGGTCCTTGCGATTGCACGGGCGCTCGCCAACTAGGGCGTTAATTTCAGATTCCATTCGGGTCAGGATTGCTGGCAGAAACGATTTAATTTGTTTTCCTGGTGTCAAATAATCGTGCTAATTTCCTATCAGCGCCGAGATGGATAACTCGGCTTCGGACGAGCAGATTCGGACGTGCGCCGTGTGGACACTCACCAATAAATCAGACATTGACACCGTATATTACGCCTTCCGGATATTGACGTACGACACGCGATGGAAGTCACGGTAAAGTAGGCAGCGAAGCAAAAACCCTCGCCGTAGTGCAGAATGAAGCACTTTAGGTGGGACAGCTAGAGTCCTTCTGATGATGTTTGATATATGGGCACACCCTGAGACAATGAACAGCGATGGTGGTGAAGCTACAAATTAAAATGAGCCAGTTTCACATTAAAGTAGAGGCTCTCTAAAAAGTTAGAGTAATTTTTTGTTCCAGGAGAATTTTAGTACGACTTTCTTTGAAGTTTTAATTCATTTTTAAATGTTATCAAATTGCCTGGGCGCGTGTAGCGCAGTTGGAGGAGGCGCCGGCTGTCGCCTGCACCCGATACCAGGTTCCTGGTTCGGATTTCCCGCCCAGGGCAAGCAAGCCTTTCATTCCTCCGGGATCGGTGAATTGGTACCAGACTTGTCTGGGAAGAATAAAGCGCTGACTTGTCCATCGGCTGACCACCGCAAGTTATTGTAGATCCAAATACGCATTCAAATCGCCTCCACGACATACCGTAGAAGTAGAATGCGTGCCGCATCACAAAAGGGATTGAGAAACGCAGTCCTTTATCGTTTTTTATCTTTATCAAATTCCCACAATCTATAAAACTAACGGCCTAAAATTTGTTCTAGAGAGCAGGAAGGTGCCACTTTTAATGATAAAAGAAGTGATTGCGCCTCGTCCATGGCACAGCGATTTTTATTGGTTTGATAGCGAGCTTTTTGTTCGCTTGAAATTTGACAACTGTAAACAATACAATAAAAACCTTTGTAGTTAACCCACACATCTTCCTTCGATGCGTCATGTATTGCAAAATGAATCAAATAATAGCAGTGATGAGCTTTTCGAGTGCATGGCGCGATCTTATTTCCTAATACGTTATGCGATTGTTGCCCTTTAAAACAAAAATTCAGTTATTAGTTTAAAAAATAAAAAACATAATCACACTTATTTATGAAGCCGAACTGAAAATCTTCAAGGAAAGTTGTATCAAATTTTCCTTCACCAAAAAATATTCTAGCCATTTTGGATAGTCCTAGTTTTAAATGTGAGAAGCTCGATTCAATTTCGAAGAACTTCACCTTGATTTCAAAAGCGTCGAGCTTGTTTGAAATAGTGTCCAACTTGACGTGAAAAGTGTCCACTTTGATTCAGAAAGTGTGCAATTTGACGTGAAAATTGCATGTAAACTGATTACTAAGCAATTCCTTACCAGTGACTACACAGCTCAAATCGAACCCAAATGAAGAAATTCGGGGTAATTCGGGGTATACCGAATTCTTAGCTTTCAAGCAATCAACTTTCGGTCTTCAGAAGTAAAACGAAATTCCACTCCATATTTGGTTTCAATGGCGAGCATCCGAAAATATATGTCCTATGGAAGCGGGGTAAGTTCGGGATATTCCATGGTAAGATGCCTTCAAAAGAAAAAGGATCACTTTCCACCGAAAACCACACAGTATGATCTTGGTATCGACCGAAGTCCAGGTCCTAGATGTGGCTTAAATCTGATTAATTCTGAGAATACTCAAAATTGACAATTTTCATTCATGTCATGCCCAGAGGATCTATCCTAGTCGGTGGAGGTTTTGAAAATTATGTAACAAACTGGCTTGGGATTTACGGAGCGGCTTCTAGAAGACAAAATATGACCTAAGCCGACAATATTCACAAAAAAAATCGGGTTCGTCACTGTTGTAACCAGAAAAAGCTGTGCGCCCACCCCTCCCCGCTCTCACTATGACAGATCCTGGTTATCCCGTGTCAGACTGTAAGCGAATGCGCCTTGCCCTTCAAGGCGTCTTTAGAACCGTGGCGATTGTTTGTTTGTTTGTTAGGTCCTATTTTGCCCCTCTTAAGCCGCTCCATGAGTCTCAAGTCAATTGGTAGCATATTTTTTAGTTATGTGTCCCCCCCCCCCGACTAGGATAGATCCCTTGCGCATTATCCTGTTGCTGCTGATGCGGCGCCGTTCGGTGAGTGTCTTCGGAGAATCAGAAGAGTGCAACTCGGCGGCCGCACGCGCTTCAGAGATGTGCGTCGTGCGAAGGCGAGCTGTCCATAAATCACAAATCAGCTGTCACATGCTCGAATAGTGTTCCCCCCAATATCGCGCTTTGACTAGTCGCCACGCTAATCAATCACTCGCGAACAGAAGCAGCTAATCGCCCACTAACGCCTGACTGATTTGACAACAGGATTCGGAATGAGCACGAGCCGGGAGTGACGGCGGAAAGCGGCGAGCAAGTGCTGTCGTACCTGTGTGGATGTAGGTGTGCTTCTTCATGTCGCTCTTCTGATGGAACCGCTTTCCGCAGTACTGGCAGGGATAGGGACGTGTGTCGGAGTGAATAAGCAGGTGCGTCGACAAGGTAGATGATCTAGGAAGAGTGTCTTCTATATATATATGTGTATATGCATATGCTACAGAAGTCATTAGCGAAACTGTACCGTTTGAAAGTCTTTCCGCACTGTTTGCACTCGAAGTGCTTGTCCACGGTGTGAGTGAACTGGTGCTGCTAAAACATAGGCCTTCTTAGTATATTCAGTAAATGTCGCGAAGACGCATCGTGTGGGTGCGCGAACGCGCCGCTGCTCCTACCATAACACAAACTGAGCCGCACAGGCAGGGCACGTGATTGGCTACCGATGTTACGGTAGGAGCAACGGCGTGTTCCCGCACCCCGTGGTGTATCCTCGCGACATGTATATATATCGTATATATTTGAAAAAAAAATTATTAATGAACAAGCTCCGCTCACCTCTAGCGCATTGTTTGAGGAGTAGACTTTTGTACACCTGAAGCATGGAAACAGTCGCTCTCCAGAAGGAGATGGGCCTTCAAAGTAGCCGTGAGAAGCGGATTTGAGGCTGGCTTCTACTAAACAACAGTATGAAGCAAAGGAGAAAAGAAGACGTCTTCAAATGGGATTTACCGTGGGAATCAGGCGTACGCTGCGGTGAGGACAACAGACTGAGCGTCGGCTGACGTATACTACCCTGCCATAAATTTGGAATCGCTGCCGAGAAACCTCCAGATATCAGGCCAAAGTCTGAGTTCATCGCCGGAAACAGCGGAGCGTACTGTTCGGCGAACCTCATCGGGAAGAGCGCTAAACAATGTTATTAAAGGTTGAAATTACACAGGGCATGGGAACGTTTCTACCACTTTTTGGTTTTTTATTGTTGCCAAAACCTCAAAATCAACCTTAAGACCTTAAAATTTTCGTAACTGATTTGCCTACTAGTCTTACCGTTCGTCTGAGTCAAATTTGTGGTCGCAGAATGTCAACTGGGTCTATCCTAGTCGGGAGGGGACAGCCGTAATGTGTCAATTGCGTTCGTCATCGCATATGTACTTCCCAACCACATCCCTAAATTTAACCAAAAGCCGTCACGTAATAGGACAGCAGCTGAGACTGTCACAGAATCTCAAGCAATGGATTGGAGGCTATATGCCCCTTCCGATTAGGATGGATCCATGGCAAATACGATAACACTTGATAGCGTGCAGCATTTCTGTTTGTTATCCGACGGGTTGGAGATATAATACCTTGCGACCATTAACACCCATAATTTTTCCTGGTGGTCGCAGACTACAAAAGGGCGTGACAGAATATCACAAGGTAACCAAGGATCTCTTATACAAACACAGTGAAGCTGGATTGGACAAAAGTCCTTTCTCGGGCAAAGCTGACTTCACAGAGACAAGATAGCTGGGTTCGTTAACCTCAAGTAAAGGGGAAGAAATCCTCGTGGGTATGCCGAGATACCCACGAGGATCGTCGAGTATCCTCCAAACAGCAATATACCCAAGGGGTGACTAAAGAAACAAGAAACATCGAATACCAGTGCTTAATAGTGTGAGTGAATTGTTTGACCTATATTGTCTGGTTCAAAGCGATCTCAGTTTTGATTGTCAGTGTGCCATATCAGCGAACAAGGTACACAGGTAATGTGCAATTTGTTGAAGCATGATCAACTAAAAAGGGCGTATTTGGCGCAGTCGCAGGTGAAGCCGGCTGCCGCGTGCACCCGATACCAGGTTCCTGGTTCGGATTTCCCCCCAGGCCAACTAAGCCTTCCATCCCTCCTGATTACCACGAGTCATTCTATGGCCAAATACGCATTCAAAGCGCTTTCATGACGTTCCGTAGAAAATGCGTGGGACATCCTAAAAAGGGATTGAGTAACGCCGTACTCTGCCCTCTATCCTATAATGTGATCGTCCCAACTTATTGGGGATGCCTATGTGTTTCTTCAAGCGTACAAGGTGTGTATAAGGCCATTGTTGGAATATCGTACTTCTGCTTTTAATCTGCATGAAAGGAATGTAATTGCTCTACTAGTAGAAGGAAAGTTCAAAAAAGGCTCAAATAAAAGTTAATGGTATGTATACTAGTGTCCTTCGAGCGCTGACAGAAATCTCAATTTTGGACTGCTCACGCCTTCATCTAGAAGAAAGCATAACGGCCTCCTGCTCTTTCACGATTTCACACACCAGGAAAATATAATAGCATCAAACTCGCGGATTTTGTGGCTTTGATGGAAATCAACACATAAGACAGTCCAATCAAGCACCGCGCTAGTATTGCTGGTTTGAAGTGTTGGCGTTTCTTTTTCACTCATAGGACACTGTCTTTTTTGAAAAGCTTCGCAAGAAGCATAATTTAGTATTGCGCTAAAATGCCTTCAAGGAATTCCCAAGGCTACATAAGACACCTCAGTCTATGACACTGTTGGAGCCTTAAATGTCGTCCGTCAAATCGGTCAGTGTAACCAAGTGAATCGTTGTTGATTATGGCACCTGGGTAGAATTTTTCAAGTTACAGATATGCAGGAGTCTTTGCGTGTAGGATGCTGTTGTTGAGCAACTCGAATGTTCCAGTGTCCATTACCAGATTTCTAAGCACACTCTACATACTACATGCGTGTTTCAGACTAGAAGTTGATATCAGTCGATTGATGATGAAAATGCAGGTTACAGTTGTGTGAGGAACTTTTTTCGACTTCGGTCGATCGCTTCGGGGAGATGACCTACTCATAAACCTTCGGCTAGAAACGTTCGAAATTTCTATGAAATCCGGTCGCCTTTGTTAGAGGTCCTTTGAAGCAGTGGTCAACATACTATGAAAATATTCGAACGCAGGCATTCACAGGCTCACATACAATGTAGCTGTATCAAAAAGGCTATCCTCGATTATGGAGCTGTCAAAGAACTGGCCAGTTAAGGATGGCATTGCTCAATAGAGATTTTCATGCTGATTAGAAGGATATGCTCGCAGTAAGCAAATATTGTAATCCTGCCTAATAATAACGCAAAAATTTTTGGCCGTTAGGGTGAGCATATATGACACTTAAGCTGGCTCATTTTAAGCAACGAAGGCCTGAGAGCACAAACTTCGCGAAGGTTTGTATGTTTTCTGTTCGCTGACGCAGTGTAGATAGGAGGTAAGCCCGCGCCATCTCCTTGAAGAGGTCGACTGAAGAGGGGGAAATTTCGTTACACAACGGAAACTTGCATTTTTGCACCACCAAATGCGTTTCAATAGAAGAGATACCTCGTGTTTAGCTTGATTTCCAAAGATGTATATTTTCTATGAAGCAACAATCCAGGCTGAAGCCAGCGTGAGTCGAAATCGACGGAGTTACTGCACACCTGCAGTTTCAGTTTTGTACTACGCAGGAGCATCCGGCGAACTTGGTAGAACTGCAAGACTCCTTGTGGCTAGCCATAAGGCTTTAGAACGCGTTGTCCTTGTACACTTTCCTTATCCTTAGATAAACTCCTACTATCGAGCTAAGCTCTCGTTTCTGCTGGACATTTCTGACCTGCCCCCTTCCGTCCCTTCGTCATTTCTCAGAAAAGTTCCACCACATCCCTGGCTATGATGATGCTCCCGTATTCGACGCGCTGCAACTCCGTCTCCATCAAGCCGAAGCTTCTATTTTCAGGCGTGCAGCCGGCATGCGGCTTTCATTTTTTGTTTTCCCCTCAATCTCCCGTCGTACGATTGCCTGAAGTAATTAAATCACGAAGCCAGGCGCTGACAGTATACGGAGGCGAGAGCCATGATGCCTGCGGCCGCCGACGGCGCCGCTGCTCGGCTGCTGAGACTTCGCCACGCCCACTCGCGCTCCGAAAATCACGACTACGGTAACGACGTGGGCACGAAATCACCACGAACAACTTCAAATGAGGGTGTCGTGCCCACTATCTGGCCAGTTGAAGAAGTCACTGCAGTAGCGTAAGGGTGATGAAACCAACTGGAAGTTGTCCGTTAGTGCATATTGTGCCACACGAGTTTTTAGGTGGCTCTTTGTTTCGCAGGACCTGACGTTTCGACTTCACGTCGCCTTAGAAGGCCCGAACGTGGTGCATAAATTGACTTTAGATGGCTTTTGAAGCAGGGATGGCAGATATCCTGAACGATGGTCTCTGCATATTCCGAAGCAATAAAACGACGTTTTAGTGCTCATTTCTCACGTTGCTCTGATATGTCGTCTGGAAGCGCAACCTAATCTTATGCACCACGTTCGGGCCTCCTAAGGCGACGTAAGTTCGAAACGTCCAGCTGCGAAATAAAGATTCACTTAAAAACTTCGTCTGAGGCAATATAGACTAACTGCAAAATTACAATGCCGAAGCTGCAAGAAAGAGAAGTTGGGAATTACCAACATATGCCTATTACACGAACACGAACCACAACATAAGACTAAAGTGTTCGAACAAAAAGCACCCGTAGATGTATAGAAGTAAGAAAAGCGTGGTTCGCCAACCTTCCCACTGACGGTAACCAACTGCAAAAGTTAAAAAACAAGCACATAAAAGGAGAAATGGTGGTAAAAGTGATGCAACGTTTAAAAAAATTGATGCCTTATTAGTTGCGAGAACCGCATGCCGCTCTACAACCCACTTGGTTTAGTGCTTTGATTTCTTCCTATGGTTAGTTACTGATGGTTGTAGCCACTGCCTGTTGGTGCTGTTTCTGTGTTTTCCTCCTGCATTTTTTCCTCCAACTTGTTTAAATTTCTGGTTGTTGTGTTTGAATATGGAACGTCATTTTTGGCAGAAATAAATAAATAAATAGGTATATATATGCATATAAATTGTAAGTGGTTCCGGGAGGTTGGTAGATCACCTTGTGGCGCAGCCCATATTGCATGTTGTGTTGTGCGGAATTAAAATAAAATATTAATCGAATGTAGGGCTGGGAAAGAAGACAGCGCCCGCAAGATCTAGGTATTAAGTTTGAAGTGCCTGGCAAGCGGCCTAGATGACTCCGGAAATAACGCCGGGCCGATAAATCTGGGGCCGGGTCTATCAACAATTAAACCCGCGGGTATGCGGGGTGTAAGGGGTAGAGGTAAGATAAGAGACAAAGACACAGACTTCGTCGTGGGTATCTCTACCCGTATAGCCGCCGGTTAGACTGTGGTGAATCTGGCCCCTGAGCGAAATTGGGAAAGGTGGCTCCATGGCACTAGAAAAGCGGACTCCGCTGCGAAGCGGGACAGGCGCTGAAGGGTAACAAGAAGAAGAAGACGATTAAACGAATTATTCTAGTCGGAGAGGGCGACTGTTAAGTGCCAGATTTATCATTCCATGCCACACACCGTGTCCCTTGAATTTACATGAAAGCCCTCGCATGGTGGGACAGCAACTGCAGCTCTCGTAGAAACTCAAGCAAGGGATTGTAGGCGCAAATCACTACATGCCCCTCCGATTATTAGAGATCCGATTAAACTAATGTAGAACTGGTGTGCTGTTTCCTTCTTCTAGAGTGCGCCTACCCAGTTCTGTTGTAGACGGGTATTCATCTGTTATCACGTTTCTTTAGCTTGGCTTACGTTTCGCCTTCGTCAGAGCCTGAAAAAAAAATCGAAAAACATTTGTGAAACTGTCCGTTCAAACACGATTTTATCCTACAGAGTGTTAACCTTAAAGAAAGATTTTAACAATACCTAACTTGACAGACGTTCCTTCATAATTGTCATACTGGATCTTGTCCCTATCTCTCCATAAGATTATTCTGTAGGATGGAATGGTGCTTGGAAGGACAGTTTCATAAACGCTTTTCGATTTTTTCAGCCTCTGACGAAGGTGAAGTCGTCGAAACGTTGGCCGATTTAAATAATCGTGATAAGAACCTTGGCTAGCAGCTCAGCAAAACAACATCCCTATGAAGTCAATATGTCAAGGATTATTGAAAGTCGAACTTCACGAAGGTGCAAGACAACTGAATACGAGATGACCCACCTCCCCCTCTCACCCTCCCTCCCGGAGCAGCTTAGCTCCTGCTGTTCTAATACGCAGGTGAAGTAAATCAAGGATGTGGCTCATAAACATCCCTCTAGCTAGAGCTGTAGCAAGGAACAAGCATAAAAGAACTGGCACAAGGAAATGAAATTCTCAAAGAAGTTCTGCCGGACCGTTTGCCGTTCTATCGCTTCCCAAATACGCCGTGAGATTGGTCGTACTGTACGCAGTCCCGTGACACACAGTCGTGACATGTGATTGCGTACAGTAGGACTACGCAGTAACGTGTCACGTGTGGCCGGTTCAATGCGCGTATTCTTAGGGCATCTCGCAATCGAGCTAGAAGGATTCTCCAAGGTAAGTTATCATTGAGATTTTTTATGCTTTTTATTATGCTTTTTCGTCTCTGGCATGTTGCTAGCACTACGTTTTCTATATTACGTTATTTTGGATTTGCATGAAGTTTTCGCTTGCCCTGTAGAGGACTGCATGCTTCCCCCTAACTCGCACAGCGCTCAACTGTGATGAAAGACAGATGAAGTGGGCCAGAAGGCGAAGCTCGTTTGTTCTTTGTGAATTCTATGGCAGTTGTTGAAGAAAATCAGCGAGATAAAAGGGAAGCGTTCGAGGACAAAAAGCGACTCGCCTTACCTTCTGCGTTGTTTATCACGATGGTCGGATCTATCCAAATGGGAGAAAACAGCTCGCTCTGCATGTCCGTCAACGGCGGCAAAATTGAAAATAATCTATAGCATGGGGCCAAAAGCTATGAGAGGACGGTGTGTTGCACTTTCCTACCAAACGCTCTCATCCGTTCAGAGCTTTTTTTACGAGAGTTATTTCCCTTTGACACGTTCAAGCGTTTGAGAGCAAGATTTGTGTTCAAAAATCATTCTTAAAACCATCTAGCAGCGGTCAGAAGGAGAAGCGCTAAGATGGAAAATTGGGAAATTCGAAATTATATCCACAAAGGGCTCGTATGGCGCAGTCGGAGGAGGTGCCGACTGTCGCGGTTCATGGTTCGGATTTCCCGCCCAGGCCAACCAAGCTTTTCATTACTCCGCAGTTGGTGAATTGGTACCAGATTTGTCTGGGAGGGATAAAGCGCTGACTTGTTCATCGGCTGGCTACGCAAGTCGGTAAAGAAACGACGCCCAGAGCTCGTTAGCAATAAGGATAGGGAAGAAGGATATTGTTAAGCCCTCAGTGTCTGGGCCACGCATTTCACATCCACGGGATATAGTGGAGAAAATTTGATCTGTACAATGGCTTGCGGTGTCCATCCGGTGAACAATTCAGTGCTTTATCTCTTTGTCTTTCCCCGTCTAGTTTGGTTCTAGTTCACGGTCCCCGGAGGGTTGGAAGGCTTTCTTGGTCTCGATGGGAACCGCACTAAGGGGATGGGGATGTTCATTGTACACGCGACACCACGCGCCTTCTTGGACAGCGCTTCCACGCGCCCTTTGAGGCTGTTGTATATCAAGAATTAATAGCGCAGGCAGAGGAGGTGCCGACTGTCGCATGCATCCGATACCAGGTTCTTGGTTCGGATTTCTCGCCCGGGACAATCAAAACTTTCATCCCTTTTGGTATCATACTTCTCTGGGAAGATAATGCGCTGACGTGTTCATCGGCTAGCTGCAAGTCTACAGGCCAATATGGCCAAATACATCGCATTCAAATCACCTTTTCGACATCCTCTAGAAATAGAATGCGTGGCGCATCCGAAAACGGATTTAGCAACGCAGTCCTTTATCCTTAATCCTTATTTATCAAGAAGTAGTTGAGCGAACAATAACTTTAGCAGCATCCCATTGATTGGGGTATAGTTTGGTCTTAGATCAGCTATCCAGATGCTTGAAGTACAATGTCAAAGAACCGTTCGATTTTTCAGAGCCGCTGCCGTTGTACAGACGCAAAGACCACAGCTTCTCACCTTGCTGGAAGACGGCAAGCTTCTGCTGAAACGCCAGTGTCGCTCCCAATCGTTGCCAGTCGAGCACGTCACGTCCGTACTTAACCACAAACTCGTTGGAAGTCATGGCTTTCTGCTTTTCAGCCAACAGATTGGCGACCGAGTAAACACCGCCACCGGCGGATGATTCGGGAACGAGATGCATCGCATACGAGCCGAGAGCGGACGTCACACTTCTCACACGTGATATGCGTTGACGGATCTTGTTAGAATATAGCAGATGCAGGCGGAATGCTTCAGAAGACCTCCACTTCAGACCGCAGGTCTTATTGAACAGTGCGAAACGAAATCTGGAAAAACTGGGTCAGTAGTGCTCTGCTTGTAAGACGAGAATTTGGACCACGCTTGGCCTTCTGAGTAGAGCACTGCTTCTAGCATCCGTAGAGATGGGTGGAAACTGTATCGCTCAACTCCCGGCCTTAGCAAATCGCTTTTTCATGATGTTTTTGCCGCAAGTTTGAACAGATTGTCGGCATCTGATGACACAAATCACAAATCCCGATGCAAGAAGGAAAAGCCAGGAAAAAACAGGAAAAGGTGAGAAAAGTCACAATAGTAAAGAAATATAGAAAGTATGGCTCGATCGTATTGCCCATAAAAGCGTTCGTTTCGAAACCAGCGTTATGGTGGCAAAAAATCGAGAACAAGAGCACTATTTCAATGAGAGCTGTGTTCAATTCAGAAAGCGTTTTGACGATGATCGTGTTGCCTTTTACCAACTGACGTTCTCATTTTAATCCACAAAATTCGAAATAAGCACGTCATTCGAGATCGCCAGTCGGTCATTTTTGAATAAATATAAATTCGCAAAACTCTGTTGACTCAGAAATAAGGGACAACATTCAGATGGTAAAAACAGCAACGATGTCAGTTGATCGGAAAATGAAAAGTTACTGTCATTCATTAAAGGACGTTGAATAGAAAAATATTAGACAAAAAATAGGATACAAAGAAAAATAGAAAACTGTATGCAAACAAGAAATATATTTGCAAAATGCTTAATTCTTGCTATACCTCAAACCAGTTAAAAGCTCGGGACTACGATGTCGGGCTCTTTTTCTTCTTCAACTTTATTTCATTTCATATTAAAAAGTTAAAACCGAGGCTTCGGTCACTTTTTTTGTAGCTCACAAGTTCGCTCAGATTTCAGAGCTCAATAGCAGACAAAATGGATGATATTCTACCCCAAAGCAGATACCAAGGCACACCAAAGCACATACCTACTTATCTCCTAGGTAAGGAAGAGATTCACAACTGGTTAAGGACGATCACAGTTATTGCAGAGGAAAAAAGGAATAATTAAGAAAGTAACCTTTTGGAGAAATTGTATATTCTACTATTATATGACTGACTTTAGCTATAGCAAACCACTGGTCACTATTTAGAGGTTGCGGTTTATCCGAGACGGCTGAATTTTTGAAGCGCTGTCCTAGTCGACCATTACTGGAATGATTAACCGAAACTTTAGCCAGGTTCACAACCAAGTGAATACCGCTCAATCAAGAATAAAGTGGGAGCAATAGATATAAGGTACTAGAGTAAGTGTGTCTGAAACTAAGCTAAACACAACAACGAATGTTACAAGACGACTTGTCACCCTTAATATATCAGAAGTGAGTGGATAAGTCAAGAAGCAACGTCGTCAACGATGAGTTTGAGCTAAGCAAGATGAGAAGCAGCACGGAGATGCTGATCAGGGTGAAAGTGCTGCAGCACAGGGAAAGGTATCAAAAAGTGTGCTGCTGTGATAATCGTTGTGAAAATAGGCTGTGAGAGCAATGTGCGAATTGAATTAGAAGGCCTTAAAAGACCAGAAGTCTTACTGCGCACGAAGAGGGGAAAGCCCTTCAGAACCATGTGATCCGGCTCAGCTGGTAAGTGCACGCTTTTAGGTGTGTCGAAGCACTTGTTTGTTAATCGCGAATTGTGCTCGCTACTTTTTGAACACTCTATGGGACGATAGGTCTTCTAGATGTGGAATATGTATTTTGTAACTGAACCACATCGCATCACATTCATTCACAAGTTTTACCAACACCTTCAAGAGCTGGTTCTAGGATGCCCCTGAAGGAGTGCTTATCCAATTTGACTCGCTTTGTAGCCCTAATTTCTAAAGTCGACGACAAAAAAGTCCGAAATCAGTGCTGGCTGTCCGCATCCGAACTACAGCAACACAACTGGCAGGGACGAAGGCAGATTGTGGCCGCTGGTTTTCAGCTACATCCAAGCGACTGCAGCGACGGGGTCGGAAGGAGTCTGTTCAGCCTCAGCGGTAGGTCAGAAGCAGATCGTCTAGAGAAGCGACGAGAGCATCAGCGAGGAGGTAGACCACCACCCCCAGCCTCCCTTCAGGGTTGATATGCGCCGGAAGCAGTGGCGGAACGGGACGGCGATGTGATTGGTTGGCGCGGTCGGCGGTGCTGGCGCCGCCGCCAACTCTCCTCCTCTCCGACTCTCGGACTCGTCTCGCCTCGCTCGTGCTCATGCTCATGCTCATCGCAAGAGGGGGAACATGAGGCTGGCTGCTCGCGCTGCTTGCTCGCTCGCTCGCAGCTCGTCCGCGCCCCATCAGTCCGTCACTTTTGCACACATTTAAATTAAACCGCGCACATCGCGCTGCGCATATTGCTCGGCTGGTTCACGCTTCGTGCATCATTGAATAGTTCGGCCCTGAGTGTGAATGAATCGTCGCTCATCAAACAACAACGACATCGACTTGCCTTCGGAGCACAGCACACACATTTACTTATTTATTTACTTTGTATATGGATAACCATGTAGAGGCCACACAAAGCAAAAGAACATATGCTAAAGCCACCGTAAGCAGGAAAAGACAAGCGACAAGGATCAACCTAGTAAAGAGAAAGCTACTAAGCTGCATCCTAAACAAAAACAGAACATTTATTGAGCGAAGAGTGACGCAAAATCAGTTGAGCACAAAAGAACGCATCAAAAGTTGGCTTTTTGAAGAATAGCAATAGCAAAGAACAGTTCTGTGTCAAAGAATTGTGTCAAACGTAATACAAAATCAACTGATCACGAAGGATTAAGGAAGAGCTTGCTTTTTAAAGATTTGCGAAAAAAGGATTCAGGATCGTAGATTGAAAGAAACGAAAACGATTTATGATAATACATTGAAAACGCAAGCAGTTGTGTGGACTGCGAAGCTCAAAAAGACGGATTATTTTGTGGATTAGAGATAAATATCTCTAAAGAATATCTCTTGTGCCAAATGTGATACAAAATCAGTTGAGCACAAAAGATTACAGAAAAAGCTTTGATTTTAAAGAGTGGCAAAGGCAAAGAACAATTATAGTGCCAAAATTAATACGAAATCAGCTGATCACGAAGGATTAAGCAAGAGCTTGCTTTTTAAAGATTTGCAAAAAACAATTCAGGATTGTAGATTGAAAAAAACGAAAACGATGTATGATCATACATTGAAACGCAAGCAGTTGTATGGACTGCGAAGCTCAAAAAGACGGATTATTTTGTGGATTAGAGATAAATATCTCTAAAGAACATCTATTGTGCCTAAAGTGATACAAAATCAGTTGAGCACAAAAAAATACAGCAAAAGTTGGCTTTTTGAAGATTAGCAAAGGCAAAGAACATTTATTGTGCCTAAAGTGATACAAAATCAGTTGAGCACGAAGGACTGAGGAAAAGCTTGCTTTTCAAAGAATTGCGAAAAACGATTTACGATCTAGATTGAAAAAAACGAAAACGATTTATGATCATAGATTGAAACGCAAGCAGTTGTATGGACTGCGCAGCTCAATAAGACGGATTATTTTGTGGATTAAAGTCCGTAGTATGTCCCTAAAACACACTTATTGTGCCTAAAGCGATACAAAATCAGTTGGGCACAAAAGGTTAAGAAAAAGCTTGATTTTTAAAGAGTGGTAAAAAGCGATCTCTTCCGTAAATTGCGTGAAAAGTGTTTTTTAAGCAACTCAGTAGCAACTCTTTGAAAAAGGTACTACATCAAAATATCGTTTATTCTTTTTTAACTAGTTTGTACAAGTTCCCAAATGTCGTTTCTGTTTAAGAAAGTTTTTGACGTGTAGTTGACCGTTTTCGACAAAGAATTGAGAAACAGTGCAGTATGTTCATCACAAATTCACTTTCTTTTGAGATGCGCCATGCATTCTTCTTCTTTGGGTTGTGGAGAGGCACATTTATTTGTCTATTTATTTATTGTTGATGAACGCACGGCAACTGTATTTAAAAAGCTATTTGAATCCTATTAGGTATACATTGGATCCGACCGAAAATCTTCTAGCAATTGGATGATTCGGATGAGAGCGATTTTGCGGACCCCGGAGTTTCGGATGATTCGGATGGGGGTATCCGAATCGGAGATCCGGAAAGGATTCATTAAATACATTGAACTCGACCGAATCTTTGGATAATTGGATGATTTGGATAACGGCAAATTTGTGGACCACAGATTTTTTGGATGATTCGGATATCGACAACTTCGAGGACCCCAAATTTTTTAATGATTCGGATACGATCAATTTCGCGGACCTCGGATTTCTGAATGATTACTATTGAGTTATCCGAACCGGATATCCGAAAATTTTCATTCGGATCCAATGCATACTATTAAGCAATACGAAATGGCTCCTATCTCATAAGTTCATTAAACTTCTTAAGAAAGAGAATAAAAATGAAAAGACCGACACCAGTGAAAGGAAAGAAAACGTCAGCAAGCAACCATCGCAAGGAAAACAAACATACAAATTAAATTGCTAGGAATAGCCGAAGACGAAAATTAACCCAGTTATCTAGGAAACCTCTGAGCTGGTCACTTGATGAACTAACAATTTGAAGGGGCCGAAAGTGTGTTTAGGACTAAACAGAGACTTGGATGGACAAGTCACTGTTTTACTCTTCCCAGGAATTTTGCTAGGAATTAACCAATTCTGAAGGGATGAAAAGCTTGGTTGGCTTGGAGGGAAATCCCAACCAAGTACTCGAAATCTGGTGCACGCGACAGCGGCACCTCTTACGACTGCGCTACCACGTGCCTCGCTGCAAATTTCTAGGAACATGTGCTATACCTTTGGAAGGGCAGGATTCAAGAAACAGACAACAACTAACTTGTTTATTAATATATTGCACAGCGTGAATCTATACAACGGAACTGCACGTGGATCTATCCTAACCAAAAGGAGGCAACTGTATAGTGTCCACAGCGTTCATTGTTATCCCATTCCACAAAACTCCATCCCCTGAATTCTAATGAAACTCCTCGCATCATGGAACAGCAACTGGAGATCTCTTGCAAACTCAAGGAAGAAATACAAGCGCAAATCACCACAGGCCCCCCCTCCGATTAGGAGCTTTCTTGCACACATAACATGGAAAATATGTAGAACCGAGCTGATGAGATGGTGGTAAGTAAACCATCACCCGTATCACCTGTCGTCCCGTTGATCATCGAGTTGCTCGAGCGGGCACCAGCAGCGTCTCCATTCGTCCCTGTGCCAGAATGGTCCAATGGATCCTCCCCGCTCGAGTCAGGGCTTTCACGAAGAAGTCCAACCAACGCGTTGGTGGGCGTCCTGGTGTTCTCTTGACGTCCCGCGGAATCCAGTCGGTGACGGCTCTCGTCCAGCGGGTGTCTGCGAAGCGCATTACGTGGCCGGCCCACCTAATTTTCGACGACTTGGCCCACGCGACAGCGTCTCTGATCTTCGAACGTCGGCGAAGCTCGGAACTCCGGAGGCCTTCTCTCACTTGCGTGAGTCGTGTCACTCCGAGCATCGTCCTCTCGATTCCACGCTGCGCGACGCTGATCGCGTGTTCATTCTGCTTTCGTATAGCCCAGGTCTCTGAGGCGTATGTTAGGGCAGGAAGAACAGTGGAGTCGAATAGGTGGGCACGGAGCCGGACGTTCTTCGTCTTCTTCGCGACTTCTTCGTCACTCTTGAAAGCTCCCCAAGCCGCTCGTTTCCTCCTGCTCAGCTCTGGTGCAAGGTCGTTGGCCATGTTGACTTCGCGACCAAGATACACACAGCTGGAGCATTCGGAGATGTTCGTTCCGTTGAGCGAGAATGGGGCATGAGAAACTAAAGTAAACCATAAATTTAGGAATTATGAAAGCCATCTAAACTAAATTTAGGCGATTAGGCGTTTGAAGTAGGATACAGTAATACCAACAAGGTTTTCACGTTCGATAGTAAACACGTTGAGCTCCAAAGTTGTTGAAGAAGGGGGACAGGTGAGATAACGTGCGCCTTCAAAGTCTTGACGTACAATCTATGCTTATCTCTTATGCTTTTCGTAAGTGATTCTCATATAAGACTGGATAGGATATGGTAAAACTTCCTTGTGAGGATTTTAAACAACATGATTATGTATGTCGGAGTTCGTGGTAGCTCAGCCGGAGCCGACTGTCGCTTGCACTGGACTCCACATTCCTGGTTTGGATTTCCCGCCCAGGCCAACCAAGCCTTTCAACCCTGCGAGGTCTGTAGTTGGTAACAAACTCATCCCATGGAAGAATGCGTGCCACCTCCTAAAATTGAATGATTAATGCAGTCGTTTTCCCTTTATACTTTTATGATTAAATCTGGTGCAAACACCTGAACGACTTTTAAAAGAATGTGAAATTCCTCTAACTGCAAAGCGCTGGATGAGTGTGGATTCATGTGTTTTCGTTCACGAAATCGAAATCACCCTTACAATCACTAGAAATAACCCAAACCTTATTCAGACAGGATGCCTCCAGCATATCTTTGTCTTCGGTACAGCTCCCACATCAGCCATCTAGTAGTGAAACCAGATTCTTCTATTACAGACAAGTCGTAAATGGGAAGAATGGTACATTAACCCTGTGGGGGGAGGGAAGGGGAGAAGCAGCGATGCTAACACAACGGGACATTAGAAGGATAGTGCAAGAAACACATTCTTTGATCGACTGTCTCTAGGATTTGGCATGACGTTGATAGTAACTGGCGAAATGTGCAAGAAACGTGCTTTCATATTCACACATATTCAGTGCGTTGCGTTTGCTTAGAAAAAGGGACGGAAAAAATTCTAATACTCTTGACCTTCATAACTTAGCCGACGAGGAGAGCAGCACACTAAGTAGAAGGTGAAATTCGTCAACATCTTGCGCAATCATTTCCTTCGTTCAGGGCTTTGACGAAGTACTTCGACGAACGCGTTGGTGAGCGTTTTGGTGTTCTCTTGACATCCGGCGGAATCCAGTCGATAACAGGTCTCGTCCAGTGGGTGCCTGCGAAACGCATCACGTGGCCGGCCCATCTAATTTTCGACGACGTGGCCCATGCGACAACGTCTCTGATCCTAGAACGTCGACGAAGCTCGGATCTCCGGATGCATTCTCTACTTGAGTGAAACCTGTCACTCCGAGCAATCTCCTCTTAAAGTTGATCGCATCGTTTTTTTTCACCAGAGCTCAATATCCGAGCACAATCCTAGAGCTGATCTGAGCCACCACTAGAAAATTGAAGTATTTTGTCGTATCATAGGCTGTGTATTGAAAATGTCTCAGCTTTGGACGTCTAGATCCACCCCCACCCCAAGTCGGAATGGCGGCCTAGGGCTGGATTAATCAACGACTTTCAGCAATTTAGCAGAGAAAATTACAGCCGAAATCCCTGATAGCGCGGCTTATCAAGCGATATGGTGAGCGATAAGCCGCGTTATCTGTTTTTTTCGCCGTGAATTCTCTGTTAAAGTTATGTAAGTCGTTGATGAATCCGACCCCTAAATGTTTTCTAGATTAACATGGAAATTCTTGTATATCTAGCAAACTCTCGAAAGCTCTACAGAACTAATAGTCAGAATCCGCTGTTAACAATATACGTTGAATACTGTAGCAGTAATGACGCTGCACTCAACAAGTTCATTGCCTCTGAAGGTATACTGAATCTTCATTTCAGTATTTCTAATTATTGATCACTTGTAACGTCTCGATGTGAATGTTTTGGAATGTTCGCCGTTCTCGAGCTCTCTATGTGTCACATACCGTTGTTATCTGATCCGTTGCTCTATATAAGCAGGCATGAGATTGTGCACAACATTTTCTCTTCTTCTTGTATTGTTGTTTCCCTATGCTATTCTTGATAGGTTTAGGTAAAGTGCACGATAAAAGTTCCACTACGCACAAGGCACTATAACAAGGAAGCTGACACTAGGTAAATTATTAGAATTTTGACCCTTTTTTCTATTGTTTGTATATTCGTGAATAATTTATGTAATTTATTTATGTATTTTAATTATAAACGTTTAATTACCCAAGTTTGAGGTTGATCTACTGAACCACCACACGTACAAACCGAGCAGAAACAAGTGCTAATTTACTGGTGCATCGGCCGGGAATTCTAGGATTGTATTCTAAAGCCTCACGAACTCTAAGCTCAGCACTTCATCAGTAGCTTATGATGCAGTTTCTATTTGAACAGAAGAACTGGTCTGAAGAGGCGTCATTCGATTTGAAATTTGAGCATGATGGCTAAAATCCTGTAATAATATTTGAGCAACATAACACGAAACACTGAATTCATGACACTGAATTCAATATAATAAGTCGATTAAGCGAGTGGAGTGGGCGTCTTGGAAGAATTGGATCCCACAGCTGCGCTGTCCAAGTACCGAAATGCAAAATCTGATATGTTTACCGACACTTCATCGCAATATGACCCTCATGCATATTTGAGAGCTGACGTACAGCGCGCAGTTCTAATGAAGGACATGCCAGAATTGCCTGCTGAGTGGGAGAATTGGTAAGGGTCTGAGACGACGACAGAATAAGGAAACGAAGAGATCGGCAGTGAAACACCATGAAAGATACTTCAGTTCCTCAAGAATGTGATTAACTTCCTGGATTTCTGCTCTTCTAAGCAACGTGTATGATATTTCATCTTTATTCAAGGCATAGACAAATGTCGAGCATCCAGAAGTCAAATCATTGAAGAACTCTCCATAAATTGATCAGTATACAGTATAGTTCCCGAATTTTTTTTTCCAATATTCGAATGATTTCGGATGCTCACAAATTTCGAACATTCAAATTTGGATGTATTCGAGAACTGCAGTTTTTTGAATATTCGAGTTTGAATACATTCAGAAACGCGCCTTTTTGAACATTCTAGTTCGACTACATTCGAAAAACGCGATTTCTTGAATATTCGATTTCCAGTATTCAAATTCGAGTGAAATCGTTCGAATACCTATTGGGATAGGTCACTCGAGCACAATTACAGTATGTAGACATTAGCCATGTAAACAACGCAACACAAACAACACACTTTATAGAATTCCTTGATAACTTTTAGCGTTCCACAAATCTTCGATAGATCTGAGCAGAGAACCTCAGTTGATCTTCGCAGTTGGCCAAAAAATGTCATCAGTTGAGCACCGTGTGACATATATGTACAGTACCGCGCATATGATTTGGTCAATTGCCGAAAAGAACGCATTGGAGCGTTCGAAAGCGGCTTCTTTAAATAAATTTTTTTAGATTAAGCACTTCACTTCTGAAAAAACATAGATTTGAGCTCAGCAGCTCAAGCTCTATCCTTTGACATTTAAATCAATAGAGTTGAACAATGCATATAGGCCGGACATAATCAATCGACTGGACGCGACAGCCTGTAGAGTGAGTGTTTTGGGAGTTTTATCGGAAATTCCTAGCCGCCGTACCAGGAATTGCTCTAAGACTGTCCAGCTTGCTTTTGGAGTGTGCCGTGCACAATGCATACAAAATCGAACCTATCAATCGAGTGGGCGCGAGAGCTTGTAGAGTGAGCGTTTGGGGAGTTTTATCGGAAACTCCCAGCCGCCGTACTCAGGAACTACTCTAAGACCGTCCAGCTTGCTTTTGGAGTGCACAATGCATATAAGATCGAACCTATCACTATCATCGCTCCAAAGCGTTCTTTTCGGCAATTGACCAAATCATATGCGCGGTACTGTAGCTACACATATCACATTGAGAAGCACTTCGTCATGAGCGTTCTGGTGGTGAAGCTGTTCTGAATGTTTCTGAGAAGGCCTAATATAACAGACATATGCGTCGAAGGTGTCTACTGAATCATTGAGGTTCCATACCCCCTTTAGAAAAATAAAATAAAACGAAAATAACAAAATGCGGAGAGTGTTAGCAAACACAAGAAGTGATGTTTAACTGTTAGTTCTCTTGTAATAGCCGTTCACCAAGATTGTTATCCGATCTCTATTCGGTGTTGTAGATGTTTATGACTATTCCATGCCTTGAAGAAGCCGAAGAAAGCCGAAACCAAAGCCGAATAAAAATGTGATAGCAATCTTGGTGAACGGCTATACCCCGAACATTAACAGTTAGATAACGATATGCAAAGATTCACCGAAAGTCGATCTTGGGCAGTTCTTCACAAGGAAAGATGTTCTAACACATTTGCTTAAGCCTTAAGCTGCTGGTGAAGATACTATATGTTGCTGCAGGATGTTTTGTTGCGATCAACACTCCTGCGCCAGGCGGGACTCGATCCTGTACCTTTTGCTACCCGGGCAGCGATGCTACGCCTCACACCACCGGCACTGTTTGACTGAACAGAACATCCGCGGGGGGGGGGGGGGGGGGGAGCAGACAACTCCAATGCCGCGCGAACGGCCCAGGATGTCGCGCACGGTACGCGACGAAATTGGACGAGTTGTCGCGGTCCGAATGCTTCCGACAGAGACGGCTAGTGACGCCATACGCGCATGGTAGCCGCGTCTTGCTGCTGGCCGCGCTAGAGCGCGAAGGTATTTTCCGGCGACGTTGATCACATAGAAGAAGGAAGGAGACATGAGATGAGGATGATTTCTCCTGGTAGGAAAGTGGGAGCGGTTGTTAACAAAGTGCGGGTGGGATGAGAATCAATCCATTTCAAATAAGTGAAGCGAAACAGCCAAGGATCTGGTGAGGAAAATTCGAAACAAGAAATTAGAGTTACGTCCTGTAGCCAACATCCGCGATATCTTCGAGGCCTGTCAGCACTCACTCGTGATGTCAGTATGAAAGTAAGGCAGAATGAAGTGCTATTGAGGTGTGACGTTCTGCCTCGAGCTCTCGCTCATCCGAATCGACGGCAAGCACCAAACACCACCGCCTGTAAGCAGATCTCGAACTAAGGACATGCGCCGCGAGGCACTTCATAAAGTTCTACCGTAAACCTCTACTGACTTTGAAAGTTAGGCGCACTTGTGCATCATTCTATGCATATAAAAGAGCCTGGAATTTATTTCAATCAACGTTCCATTTAAAATGCATTCCGTCCAGCGGACGCCTAATCGCCGCAGCTGCCGAATAGTAGTCTTCTGGAATTACCGCTGAAACAGTTTCGCGGAATGTCCAGATGCCGTTTCCGAGAGCCAAAAATGTTGTACGGGTTATCCGGTGATGCTTTGTGCCCGACCTCTATAAAACATAGGTCTCTGGTTTTCAAATGGGTGGAAGTCGAGTATAAATAAAGATCTTAAGATGCTGATATCTACATGCTATTTGATATAATCGTAATCCTGACAGTTAAATATACTACGGAATAATCCGGGATTATTTTTGACCCACACCATTAGGTTGTCCCATAGTCCCCGCCGTTTTTTTCAACGATTCACTGCAGATTTCGCCGGCGGTCTCTTGCATAGCGCTGCATAGTTTTCGAAAGAGAATGATTTGCTCTTTTAGAACATGTATTGCGTTTCTTTTTTCATCATGAATTTTGTCAATTTTTAGGTCGTTGAAGTGAAAAGTGAAAAAGTGAAAAAGTAGCCATTTGCGCATTTGTTCTCTTCGCATAGGTTTGTAATTTTTTACGCAGTTTTTCATAGCACTTCGAAGAAAATGTTCTGTACTACAAGAATATGTGTTGGTCCTAATTTCTTACTTGCCCTTTATTGATTTTTAGGTCATTAAATTGGGAATTCCGACTTTTCCGTCCGAATTTTTACCAAAACTCCGGTTCTGTGGTTGAACATTTTTGCTTGGTGTTATATGTCGTTTGGAAGAAGGTGTCTTGCTCAGTAAGAATTTGTGTCACGTTTATTGGCTCACGCTGATTTCTGTCGAATACTAACAACTGAAGAAGGAGAAGGAGTTGTTGGTGAAGACGATTTTCCTCTTTTTGGCATTTTGTTGATATTCAATAGAAATCAATAAACGCGACACATACTCTTATAGAGCAATACATTTTCTTTCGAATGACATATAACGCCAACCTAAGAAGTCCAAACACAGAGCAGGAGGTGTCGGCAAAAATAACCATCCTCCTTCGGACGTCCCAATTTGATGACCTAAAAATCAATAAAGGACAGACGAGCAAATAGCACTAACACATACTCTTGTAGTACAAAAGATTGTCTTCCAAGTGCTATGAAAAACTGTGCAAAAAATCAAAAACATAAGCGAAGCGAACAAGTGCGCAAATGGCTACTTTTTCACTTTTTCACTTTTCAGTTCAACGACCTAAAAATTGACAAAATTCATGATGAAAAAAGAAACGCAATACATGTTCTAATAGAGCAAATCATTCTCTTTCGAAAACTATGCAGTGCTTTGCAAGAGACCGCCGGAAAAATCTGCAGTGAATCGTTGAAAAAAAAACGGCGAAGACTTATGGGACAACCTAATAGTGTGGGTCAAAAATAATCCCGGATTATTCCGTAGTATATTTCTATAGGATTAAGATTATGAAACTTTCTAGACGTACGTAGTACACTGTTGAAAGCGCAAACCATGTCTAACAAAATATCGAGCGATCTTCAAAAATATTTATAATTTTTTCGCCGCTCGGTAAATTGGTACCGAAAAATTGGTATGCGGTGGATGTGTACTGCCCTGCTTTCTTTATTAGCTCTTCAGCTCAGACCATAAACGAAATAAAATACGGTGGCAATAATCAATCTCACTTTGGGATGCGACACGCATTCTATTTCCAGTGGAGCAATATGAATGTGAATTTGGACAATACAGTGACTTTCGATGACCAGTCGATGAACCAGTCAGTGTTTTTCCTCTCAAAAAATTCTAATAGTAATTTGCGGACAGTAGAGGGATGCAGCTCTTGGTCGTCCTGAGCGGATCCGAACCAAGAGCCCTCGATTCGGAGCTCTGCACGCGACAGTTGACGCCATTTCCGGCAGTTCTAACGCGGGCCCCTAACTGTTATAAATTTGCTTAAAGTGATCTGCTAATGTTCTAGTACCTCTCGAGTTGAGCCCACAGCGTCTGGAGCACTCTGGCACGCGACAGGGACGAATGGAGACACCACTGGCGCCTGCTCGAGCAACTCGTTGATCAATGGGACGACAGGTGATACAGGTGAAACACATCCTGAGTTCCGTTTCCTTTTTCAGGGTAAACATACACAACCACCTTGTTGTGATAAGCCGAGAAGAAGGCCTCCAGATAGCACTGTGAGCTCACCCCGGAAAGCACCGTTAAACCCTAACCATTACATGCTTAAAATAATGACTGTTGCCGTTTTGTCGCCGGTATTTTCTCATTTAGTGGATATTATTTCATATCCACTGTGCAATATGCACTGTGCCCTCGAAATTCGAATGTTTCAAAAATGGAATGTTGGACGCAAATAGAAAGCTTGCTATAGGCTCTGGAAGGAAGAGCATTTTTCAAAGTTTTCTAAACTAATGGCACAATTTGTATATAATTATTAAACTCCGACTTTCAAATACAAACCTCAGTAACTGGAAAAACTTCTATTTGTGTCTAAGGCAGCTTATGAAGCACATCAAATCATACCAAATCGTTTAGCGGCTGTTAAACGACTCCCGCATGGGAGTATGCAAACAAAGCCCAGCCGGCCGGCCGGCAGGCATACGGTAGCCCTGAATTCGTTTTCGTTTTCCCGCAGGGATCGATGCAGGTGGCATCAAGCACACCTCCCGCAGTTATCAAATATGGAGAATGTGAAGATTGGAATCGGATCTCTGCGCCGGGAATGAGTGTATCCACACTGTGTGACCGAGGCGAGCGAACGAACCGAAATAGAAGCCGATGAAGTTACAATGGATGAGATGGCAATAATGGGGGACGAGAGTGCACAGGAAGCTACCACGTAAGGTTTTACAGGGTTTATTTCCACTATTTGAAGAGCTATGGGCGCGTGTAGCGCAGCCGGAGGAGGAGCCGGCTGTCGCGTGCACCCGATACCAGGTTCCTGGTTCGGATTTGCCGCCCAGGCCAACCAGCCGTTCCATCCCTCCGCAGTCGGTGAATTGTACCAGAGTTATCTGAGAAGGATAAAGCGCTGACTTGTTCATCGGCTGGCCACCGCAAATCATTGTGTGGCCAAATACGCATCCAAATCGCCTCCACGACATCCCGTAGATGTAGAATGCGTGGCGCATCCCAAAAGGGATTGAGTGACGCAATCTTTTATAGTTTTCAAACTTTGTATGCTTTAAAATAAACTAAAAATTAAGCAACCACCACTTTTTTATTACGTTTTCATCCAGGAAAAAATAACCTCGGCTTGAACAGTGTCAAGACCCAAGGGAAGAGGTCATGAATTGCGCCATAACGGTAGGGAATATACACTCATGGGATCGAAGACACAATTTTTTGGTAGCTATTGATAGATATTGTTAGGTTGTGGAGTATGGCTCTTTCAGAAAGGTTTTGCGCTGTTTAGAGGAGACTTTTGTTTCTGAAAATAATTGCGTTTTTATAAATTGAAGCTCTAGCACTGCCCATATTGTTTTGCAAATAAACATCGGTTTTTGAAGATTTGTGGGGCACATGGTGTCGGAGGAGGCACCGGGTGTGGCGTGCATCTGATTCAAGGTCCTTGATTCGAGTCCCTTCTAGGCCTACCAAGCCTCCTCTCCCTCTGAGGTTGGTACGTACCTATCAAACACGCCTGGAAATTGTTGAAAAACTGCTTCGTCAACTAATTACCCACCGCAGCGCATTCTGCAAACTAAATGAGAGACAAAACCAAAAAGAACGGCGTTAATCAATCCTTTTTGGGTAGGGCTATGCAGTCTGCTTTTACGGTATGTCATGGAGGTAATTTAAGAGCGAATTTGGCTTATCTTGTGAATTACTGTAGAACAAATCAGCGATTTATCCATCGTAGACGAGACTGATATCAACTTAACGATCCCGGAGAGATGGAAGACTTGATTTGCCTGGACGGAAAATCCGAACCAGGAAGTTGGACTCGGGTGCACGCGACAGCCGACAGACCGCCTTCTCTGACTGCGCCACGCCACGAGGAGCAAATATACAGTCAAATTGCCTCCACGATATCCCGTTGAAGCAAAATGTGTGGCGCATCCTGTAGAAAAACTTATTACAGCCGAGCTTTATCCATTATCCTTAGACAAACCTGCTGCTGGAAATGAATCTCCAGCAAAGAACAATTGAAAGTGGGGATTTCTTTCTTAAAAACACAACACGCAGAAGATACCTTCATTTGCATACAAATCGTAGTACAAACAGTTCCTGGCACTAACGTAGCCTTAAGTTACCTTTAATTTACTTAAATCATTAAACTGTAGCTGCGGGATGAGAATTTCAGGATCACTTACCGGGCCTATGTTATACCTCGGCGACGCTGTTGTCGGCGACGTCGGCGACAGTGCTGAGCGGGAGCTACGCAGTGCGTAGCAGCCCGCGCAACGCTGTCGCCGATGTCGCCGACAACAACGTCGCCGAAGTATAAAATAGGCCTTAAGCAGCGCAAGTGTTTTTTATGATATGATTTATGATATCCTTTATTTATTTATTTATTTATTTAGTTCTGACGTGAATGACAACCAATTGCACGTGTAGAAGACACATACACAAGCACAATAAATGTAAGAATATGCAGCCAAACCATCTACGAAAGGCAGAAAGCGCCGGTGGTGTAATGCCATAGAGCATCTCGCGCGGTCAGGAAGAGGTGCGGGTTCGAGTCCCGCCCGGCGCTGGAGTTTTGATCGCAACAAAATATCGTTGTAACAGCTTACAACCTTTATTCCAGCCACTTGAGGTTTAAAGAAACAAACCTAAATCATCTACAAAAGACCTCTGTGGGTTATAAGCTGCTTAACTGACACAAAGACATATTACCAAAAAATTCAGATTCGCCAATAAACAGGTTGAGATCATAAAAATTCCAGTACGCGAGAAACGTAACCTATGACCTTGGCAATTGGAAATCGAACCTAATCGTAGATCTTCCTTCCCACCTTCTCGTTAGTGGGACAACAAAAATTTTATACGTATAAGCAGTTGGCATGTCGAACACCTTTCCAGCCTCTTCAACTCGGGCCGCGCTGCACATCGCTTCCGATTGCAGTGAAGCTCTGCAAATTCCCGTCGCTGCTCTTTTCCGTCCATGTTTGTCCATTACCTTGATTGTGTGCTGAGCACCTGAGCGAAACCGCTCTGTTCGAATCTGCGCGCTTTATCGTCGGAATGGCGAGACGATTAACGGCCCATTGCGCACCTACATAAATATATATCCAGCCTTTCGAATTCGCTGCTCGACTCGGTTGACGTTCAGCTGAAACGATGAAAAGGTTGATACAGTGAGGATCAGAGAATCGGGTCCTAATCCTAGTCTAAAGGGGCATGTAGTGATTTGCATCTCTAACCCCTTGTTTGGGTTTCTACGACGCCTTCCGCTGCCTCCCCATCATGCGAAGACTTTTACTCAAATTCAGAGGATGTGGCTGTGTGTTGTGGGATGACGCACACATCTGGCACTTTACGGTTGCCCTTCTCAGCTAGGATTGATCCGAGAATCGAACTCTCGCCGAGCCTCGTTGAAATCAAACAATTTGAAACATGAAAACCCTTCCTTGACGTTATAATGCAAAGCTTCCGCTAAGCAACAGCCGATTTAGATCCAAAGTATACAGGGTGCGCCAAAATTATGGCGACAAGGTATTCAATTCGCCGAAAGATAAGATGCGGTACTTTCGAGAAACCAACGATGCGATAATGTTTATCAGTCTATTGTAAACTATACGCAACATTGAGATTCGAAGATATCTCCATCGGCGTCGATTCAGACTTTGAGGCGCTTCGGGAAAGCATCGACGTCGGCACGCAAGTAAGGGGCATTGAGCTCATCCCACGCCTTTCTTCAAAGGATCCACGGGCGGTGAGGTATCCCGCAGGCTTTGGTTTCCAGAGATGGCCAGACCGTGTAATCCGTCGGATTCAGATCCGGAGAGTTAGCTGGCCACTCATGGAAGCCGATGAATTGCGGAAAGTTGCCTTTGCACCAGTCTTGCAGCATTCTTGCTCTGTGAGCTGGAACTCCTTCCTGTTTGAAGGTCCAGGAGGGTGCACATGGGTCTTCTTGTAGGCCTTAAGTCCCAGTTTACGGAAGATTCTTCTCAACGACGTCTCCATGATCTCCATTTTTCCCGACAACCGGCGGACCGAGCGCGCCGGCTCCCTCCGAATCCATTCACTTACCTTCCTAATGTTGTCCGTAGTTGTCACAGAGACGTGTCTTTCCCGTCCGGATCTATCATCCTCGGTTCCCAGGTCTTCTTAGCGTCTGATGGGCCTGTTCATAATATTTTGATGAACTCCAAGACGGTGGTGAATGTAGCGTGCCAAGAAGCCTTGACGGTAAAGCTCAATGATTTAAGAACGGTGGCACGAACGTTTCATTATCTTGAAAAACGACTTATTGTTATGTTTGACTGAGATAATCATAAACTAATTGACTCAATAAAAACAATAAGAGCACGAAAAAAAGCAGACGCTCCTATTAAAAGGTCAAATTGTCTGCGTATGTGCTGTCGCCATAATTATGGCGCACCCTGTACAATTAAAAAAACAATTATTCAGTTACAACGATGGAAAGGAAGCTGGACGAGGCCCCAACGCGCCGAAACCTAAAGCTCTATTTAATTATTATTCGTTTTTCCTCAATATATCCAAATAGGGTACATGGTAGCGCAGTCTCAGGAGGCGACGACCATCGCGTACACTCTTCGATTCTCGATTTTTTTATGTTCTTGGTTTGGATTTCTCACCAAGCCAACCAAGCGTTCTCTCCTTGGGGTTGATGAATTGGTACTGTAGTTATGCTCTCGACGTTTTTTCGAATATTCGAAAGGTTTCGAATGCACACACATTTCGAATATATTCGAAAACTGCGGCTTACCTGAATATTCGAATTTGAATACTTTCAAAGAACGCCGATTTTTTGAATATTCGAATACGAATACCTAATTTCGACAGAAAATTCATTCGTTCAATTCATTCGAACAGCTATTCGAACAAATCATTCGAGCACAACTAGAATTGGTACCAGACTTGCCAGAAAAAGACAAAACACTGCCTTATTCAACAGCAAGTCACCACAAATCATCCAAAGATTCATTCAAATTGTCTCCACGATAAAGGAGGAAAGATTGTGGATAAAGGGCGACGTTATTCAACCCCTCTTGGTATGCGCCACGCACGGCACTTTGACGAAATGTCGCAAAAGCAAATTTCTGTTCGTATTTGGCTTGTACAACCATTTTCAATGGCTAGTCGATAGAGCAATCAGCTTCTAGTTTTTTCAGGCATACGATTTGGCTTCGGAAGTGTTAAGCTTTTTTTAAAATATCTAACTTGAAACGAAAAAAAAAAATACTGTTTACACCATCAATCAACTCAGCCTCGTCAATTAATGTTTCAATACATGTCACAATCCTCACATATGATACTCTTTAGAACAAAAAGGGGCAATACGATAAAGGATGGCGTTAATCAAACCCATCAGGAATGCACCACGCATTCAGCTTCCACAGGATCTCGTGGAGACAAAAAAACGCGTATTCTGAACGCGTATTTGGCCTATACAACGACTTCTAATGACCAATTGATGAATAGGTAAGTTCTTTTCATTCTCGTACAAGTCTAGTGCCAATACCAGTCCAGGAGGCATTGAAGGCTTGGTTGGCCAGGGTAGGAGTCGAACCAAAACCTCGATTCAGAGGGCACGCGACAGGCGGCTCTTCCTCCGGCTGCACTGTCATGTCTACATCCTTTATGAATCCAATACAGGAGTCAATAAAACGCTCTCAATCGGTCTCCTCACGGAGTCTAATATGAATCTTCGTCATAAAACATCGCGTGCGTGGCGAAATTGCCCAACACGCGTCGGGGTAACATCTGCAGTCCGATCCATGCTCGTCGCACCTCGTCGTGGCCGGGGAGGCTGGCTACTCGGGACCGACAACACTCGTTCTCACTTCTGATCAGAATGTGCATAAAGTCACCGAGAAAACTAGCGATATAGAAACAATAAGGAGAAGGATAAAAGAACGGCGTTACTCAATCCATTTGGGATGCGCCACGCATTCTACTTGTACGGGATGTCATAGAGGCGATTTGAATGCGTATTTGGCCATACAATGACTTTCGGTGGCCAGCCGATGAACAAGTCGGTGCTTTATCCTTTCCAGACAAGTACCCTTCGTGTGTTCCCTTCGTCGCACCACAACCGTCTGGAGCCAGAAGATCGAAAAGAAAGGAAGCAGAGGTCACATCGTCGTCGGGAGGCATCGGGATAGGGAAGGGTCGATAGGGGGAGGAATGAAGCAGGCCAAGAGGTAGCACTAAGAAGGGTTTAGGCATTAAGGAGAGACCAGTAGGGAGTTACCAATCAGGGGGGGGGGGGGGGAGCAGTAAAGAGGATCAGCAAGAGAATCCATTACCAGGTAAGAGAGGCCGGATTTAGAAGAATATGTGACACCGATGTTGTTTAATCGACGTTCACTCACCGTTGTCGTGTCGTGAGCGGGGTATGGCTAATTAATTGGGTTAGAGTAGTAAGGAGGATCTCGAGGGGGGGGGGGGGGGAGGAATCCACCTGGAGGAAGGGACTTGGAAGCGGTAACCAGGACGGAGAACCAACAAGAAGGGAGCCGTAAGGGAATTCATTCGGAGAACAAGGGATCTGCCAAAAGCATAGCCTCTCCATGCTCGACACAGCAGCGACTGCGCGCGCTTCTGAGCTTCGGAAATCGGAAGACGGGTCCCCTACGTCGCGCAACAACCGTCCTAATTCTGAATACGTGTCACCGACGTCTGCCGTGAACATGGGAGGATCACCAAGGGGTGGTGAAGAAGGGCGGTAAAGGGGACTTCTAGGGTGGACCAGAAGAGTGACCAGGAAGGAAAGGAACAACCTGGAGGAAGGGCCAGGACGTGGAAACCAGCAAGAAGGTACCAGTAGGGGGTCAGTAGTGGAAACAAAGAAGTAATCCAGGAGCTGTGACCAGGAAGGTGGGGGAATAAAAAGAGGGGGAGGAAAGACCAGTAAAGGCAGACCAGCTATTAGATCTAGCAAGAAGAAACGAGTGAGGGGGAACCTGGCCTCGGAAGACATGCCAACGCTATCTAGAAACGCTAGCTGTTGAGCATGAACGGTTGTGGATGAGCAACCTGAGGGACAGAAGTACTGCGCAGCACAAACCAATGACGTTACTGGACGGTTCGGAGAGGATGTCTATGATGAAGGTACCGAAGTGGTGAACGGCTTGATGCCGATAAAGCACGCACAAGGTTCTAGATGCTAGCGAATTTTATGTTTTACAAAAACTACTTTCCATAGGTCAGGGTGCTGCAAAGTCGCGCGAAGCGCGCAAGTGCGAGACACGCCGTTAGGCGTGTCGGAGCACTTGTTCGATTATAAGTGGTGACACAAGTGAGGCAGGCCATACTCGAAGAAAGCGAGCGCAAAATTGCGAAGGGACCCAAAGGAGAAGAAGTGATGGAATTATTACCAAGAATTACGTCACATTTGGTTGGAAATACCGCTCCTGTGGTGAAGCGAAGACCTCCTCATACTGCGAGAGACTCGTTAGTTCGACATTAAACTCGTCACTACCTCCGCAAACCCACGCAGCAGTAATCTCGACGAGCAGAGGTAGGGACGAGTTTCCCGCCACGTATTCTTCTTACGGTATTGAGCGGTCGTTGCGGGGCCCCGCATTGCGCATTTCAATCGATTGGAAGTGCTTGCTGATGGTGTGGTGCGTTCGGGTGGCCTCATCTTATTCAGATTCTCTCGCATTTTCTGCTTAGTTTTCCGACTTTTCGTGTGCTTTGACTTCGTGTGCTTGAACAAAACAGCGAAAAACTGAAAGTCGGGAATGGAACAGTGAACGACAAACCCATCGGCAATCGTGATGCTATGCTTTTGCAAGGCTCTCTGCTCCGTATGCTGCACATAGTATGTCGTTCAGTGTTTCAAGGTCCCGAATTAGTGTAGCGCCCATGTCCGGCGCTGTGCGTGTTGGGGGGGGGGGGGGGGGGAGAGGGAGAGTCTTCTCTAGGCGTGGATTTCTTCGATGACGAGAGACTAGCACATCTAGCACACTACGCTTAATTTGCTATGGTCAACTTCAACTTTGGGATTTCCTAATAATTTGAATTTGAAAGGAATTTGAAGATAGTCAAAAAAGGAAAAATTGAAAATTTTGAAAAAAAAATAGTCAGAAAAAGGAGTAAGGAAAGCAGCTGTCACGACAGGTCTCTCCCCCCCCCCCCCCCCCCCTCCCTCTAACACGTATTGTGCCCACTTTTCCTTTTGTGTATACGTTTTAAAATCTTGTAATCCTCCAGTAGGGCTTCAGGTCACCAACGCAAAAAGTCTTCCGAATGGAGATTTCAATTTTTATTCTTCGTGGCGGGACCACGGCACTATTGTACTTTACGGACTCCAGAGGACGAGGAGAGGTCGAAAAAAATTTTTCGCCCAATCCTCGTCCAGGAGGGTTATTTGGGGTGCTGATCACGAATCTGACATCCGTTTTTGAAATTTCGGCCGATTACGGTAGGTTACGGTAGGTACCGGTGACTAAGGTAATGGTCACCGATTGCGCCCATACTCCAGCGTAAAACGAATAACGGATGTCAGATTCGTGATCAGCACCCCGAATAACCTCCATAGGCGAAGTTTGGGCGAAATCGGTGATTATGACCTCGACAGCCTTAGTCACCGGTATGTACCGTAATCTACCGTACTCCAGCGTAAAATGAAAAACTGATGTCAGATTCGTGATCAGCATCTCAAATAACCCCATAGGCGAAGTTTGGGCGAAATCGGTGATTATGACCTCGACAGCCTTAGTCACCGGTACCTACCGTAACCTACCGTAATCGGCCGAAATTTTAAAAACGGATGTCAGATTCGTGATCAGCACCCCAAATAACCCCCTGGACGAGGTTTGGGCGAAAAAAAAATTCTTCGACCTCTCCTCGTCCTCTGGAGTCCGTAAAGTACAATAGTGCCGAGGAGTCGGCTGTCGCGAGCATCCTGAATCAAGGATCCTAGTGTGGGTTCCCCGTCTAGATCATCCAAGTCCTCCATCATTTCGAGGCCACTGAATTGGTACGTTTGGAAAGGATAAAGCGCTGACTTGTTCATCAACTGGTCACCGCGAGTCGTTGTGTGGCCAAATACGCATTCGATGGTCTCCACGTCATGCAGAAGTAAAGTGCGTGGTGTGTCCCAAAAGTGATTGATTAACTTTTATCCCTTTATCTTTTATCCTCTATGCCAACTGGTTCCAGTGATGTTTGCTCCCTCACAGCAAAGGGGTAGAGCTATAGCGATATATATCTTACCTCGAGATCGTCAGCTGTGCTATGAGTGGGCGTATAGGAAGACACTCAGACGGAGAGACCAGCACCTTTGTGCGCTGTGGATGCCGATCGCTTAAGGATCGAGAGCGTGAGGTGTACAATCAGCCTTTGCCTTCCTGCATAGTCAGCAGTGGACACTTCATAACGGATCCTGAAAATCCGGTTCGCACTCACTTCTGTGAGCCAAGGCCTCGTTCTATTATGCGCCGTAGGGTGATCGAGAGGTGCAACGAATTCTGGGCACAACCCTATGCGGGAACTCCAACCAGCGTTATCCAAGGCTTAGTAGCTGATGTGGCACAGCCACGCTTCGGTCAGGTGACACATGAGAACAAATATTGTTTAGAGAACGATATTTATGGTTTCAGACGATACTTTCACAGCCCCACAGCAGATGGCAATAGTGGAACAGCTAACTGTTCCCTCACGGAATGGGCAGGATAACCAGCGAACTTCGTTGAAGGGTTTCACAGTAAACTTCGAAGGGCGTTTGCTACTGGCATCCCTGCTATGGCAGCTCTATTACAGTTTTTGGCCTCACAGTTAACTATGGCCAAATCGCAGATCCTGCCTATAGCAAATGGGAAAATGACGACAAGATATATCCGAATTCGCGAAGCCTGTAGGTGACATGAAATACACGATGAGACGCTTCAGACGGTTCCTCCAGGCGGATGGCCGTCCACCTACCACAAGAGAGTGTAAGAATCACCTTGATACCTTAGCTGACTCGCGCCTAAATTGCCACAGGTAGTGACGAGTTTTCCAGGGCGGAGTTGGGCGAGCTTCCACACCATATGCGGGCGATCGCCGCGGGACCGGCTGCCAGCTGTGACGCTGTCTCGGTTCGACAGAACCTCGTCGACCTGAGCTTTTCCGTGACTCGATTGGGGGTGGGCATGTAATTAGGAAGCGTTCATTTCAGGTAGTAGCGGTAGGATGTGGATAAGTAGAGTTTTTAGAAGAAATAGCCGCAGTGAATACTAGAAAATGATCTCTGAACCTGATACCATGAAAGTGCAGATTTCCACCCTTGACTTCCTCTGTGTTTGCTTCTTCTTATTATGGCTATACAGAAACATTTGCTGGGAGTGATGAGCACGTGGCGAAGTGTTCAGTGGAGGCACTGATGTGAATATAACACAATGCTTACACGCATGTAAGCCCTATCTGTCGATGCAACTCCAAGTGGACCTATGATTCTTGGTTTCATCAAGGGAAAGATAGGCGTTTTGAGTACGGATTAAACGCGAGGCGACTTCTGCTGAAACCGGTTTCCGACGTCTTAGATAGGTCCATATTTTATGTCCCTTTTTTACCAGCAGGTGGAAACGGAAAAGGGCTTCTTCATCACTAAACGGTTAGGATTTTTTTAATTCGATTTTGATAAAGATTTTTGTTGTGCTCTTTGCAGTCACAACGTTGCGGTTGATGCCAGCACAGAAGGAAAGCATTGGCTACAAAGGGTTTCAAACGTTACTTCGGAGCGCAAAGACCAACTAGACGTTATTTGGAGAAGAAGGCTATCTAATTTTCAGCTGCTCTTGTAAGTCTCGAACTAGGTTTGGGGCCAGCCTCAGGCAATTGAGATTTTTGCTTAAAAGTGGTTCTTTAAAACGAATTAAGAACATCGTTCAACTATCTATTGCAGAACTCCGCTCAAATGGGATTTCCACCATAAATGAAGTAATACGGACAGGTGTGTGGCAGACAGTTCTTCAAAACAGATATAGCATGTCATCTGGGCCA